>CM068754.1:11417312-11706152 GCA_035084275.1 Hydrolagus colliei
AGGCCTCAAAGAATTACACACAACAATAACTTTCAGGTTAAGCAGTCAATGCTGGATCTACCAATATGTTATCTTTTTTAAAAAAATGATTGAATATTTGATTGGTAAAAAGACAGGGATATAAGGGATAAGGCAAAGGTAACAAACTGTGTTTCCCTCCTAAGATGTTAAAAATGATGAGAGAGGCAACAATCCAACAAGGGTGACTAATACAGAATTTAAGATTAGATAAGAGCCTTACAAAGTCAACAATATGGAACTAAATTTGGACAATAATTTTTGCAGCAATAATACTGGGTAATGTAATTCAGATACTTTGAATTAATACAGGATTTTGATATGGCTCAGTATGTAATAATCAGTTTTCAGCATAATCTTATACCACCCAAATGTTGAGATAAAAGAAACAAGTTGGCTTGGGCTATGATTGAAACGCAAGTACTGTAATTGTGTATCTTGCCAAGTAAACATCCAACATTTTGCACACACAGATTTTAAATTTGCAGACTTTTGAAATTTTCATCCTATTTGAATGATTTCTACATTTTCATAGATACGTTCGCTGCTTGGAGAGTATAGGGAACAAGCTACTCCTCACCGTTACAGAATAGCATTTGCACATTAATCTGGGGAATAATTACTTCAGGACATAAATCAACATATCTATCCATAGCATACGGAGTCCAGGAACAGAGAAAGGTTGTTCCAGATATACCCAATTCAACTGTGCATTGAAACTTTAGCATTGGAATAGAAGGAAAATCCAGTGTACAATTTATTTCAAGTTATCAGTCATCAGCGCTGTAATTACCATAAAAGATCAAGTGGCTGGAAACTTTAGACTGTGTTATGTATTTCTCCCTTCAAGCACCCATTAGAATTTTGAAAGAATGTAGATGCTTTAGCAACAGTTTCTCGAACTTACCCCTCATTGATAAATGTACACGTGCAGAGACGTAGAATACAACTATACTGAGGCTTTTGTGCAAAGAAAATGCCTGCTACAGTCAACTTTCCTGACAAAATGTTTGCACGTTTTCGAAGGGATTCATTATTCTGGTGGTAAGTAATCTGTGACTTAATAGCCTTTTGGTGTGGTGGAAATCAGCAAATAAATTTCAAAATTACATTTAGTGATTAATGGGTGCTCTCAGAATAAAATCAGTTAGCTCTCAAAGAAGGGTCATTCTTTTTCCAGCCAACCACCCCGAACAAATTATGAATAAAGAATGTACACATACAGTAACATGCTTAAAATTCTTCTTAAACTTTTTCCACATTTTCCCCTTTATTCCCACACCACCAAGATAAAAAAGGGCCAGATTACTGATGTGTTGTAAAAGCCTGAAAAGAAACATAAAACCAATTCTTCTGGTTCTTTGGCGTCTTTGTAAACTTAAAGGCATCCAGGCCATGCAGAAGAGCATGGGAATGCTGGGCTGATGTGCACTCTTGTTACTTGAGGTGCCATGGCATTACATGTATCACAGCTTAGGAATGTGAATGATCGCTGGCAGTTCCTTCTTTGACTGCTGATATAGAAAATGCATTCAGCTTCCTGCAGTGAAGGCATGACTGCATGAAAGATAAGGGAGGGGTAGGGAGAGAGCAATAATTGATCAAGGGAGTTTACACTGATCTTTAGCAGCAAACATGGAATTGGATAAGGTGCAACATTTTATTTTTGTCCACGGGGCTGGTGGTAAGGTGGGTGTGGGGGAGGGAGAGAGAATAAAAGAGGAAGAAAAAATAAATGTACTTAAAAAGAATTTATCGGAAGGTATTTTTATTGAGGGAAACCAGTTTGCGATGCAAAGAATTAGCTTCAATCAAGCCAACATCAAACCTGGCAGACAGGAGCTTCCCTCCAGTAACTATGACTGACAGCAATTAGAAAAATGTCGACAGCATACAAGCTGTCTCACATTCGTTTGCGGTTTCTGGTATGTAGATTTCACAGCTGCATTTACTCATACCTACAGACCCAAGCGATCCAGCTTCTGGGCATTGGAAACCGGTGTTCAAATGAAGTGAGCTCCCATATTTGCTCACCTACGGGCACGCATCATAATTCTGACCTTCTGTTGACATTCATGCAGTGCATGTATGTACTCCTTATAACCAATAGCAATAGGTCGTCAGCACTCGCGAAAGTTTCCTTAACCCTCAAAGTACCAGTAAAAGTATTTGTAGTACCAACTCTACTCAATTCCCATTTATTCAGATTAAGCATCGAAAAAAAATCATATCGGGTGTGGGTTCAACTATAATTTCACACACTGGTCAATAAAATACTTCAAATAGCTTTTTCTTCCTGCGTTCCACTGATTTTGAAAGCCGTTTGCTGGAGCAATTTTTCTCTCCACCGTTTATCAAACTATTGCGGGGGAATAGTTGCACAGCAACCAAAATTATTTACAATCAGCAGCTCTGGTAAAGCAGAAGCGGTTCCAGATATCTGAAAAGGCACATAGATCAAAGAGAAAAATGTACTACAAGCTCAATACTGAAACCAAATTGTATTTACTCATGGATTTTCCAACCACTGGAAATACGACGTCACAGTTAAAGAGTTCATCTTTGATCATATAAAACAGGCTTAAGAGCACATCCATCACTGAGTCTGCATTACATTCGGATTTTAAACAAAATTTTGTATTAATTAAGGCACAGGTCATCAGCATAACTGACATCAGAACAAGATATATTTTGAAACTCACTCCATTGGCTTTTGTGCAAAACCAACAAAAACAGTATTGAATGTTAAGATCCAGCTAAACCTATTAGAAATTCTCATTCTGTATTTTCTCCTATTTCAGGGCTGTGCAGAAACTTTAGCTTTTTTTAAAAAAAACTAAATTCCTTTCTGTGAAAGACGAGGCTTGTGAGAAATTGATTGTCTGCAGATTGGAAAGTCTGGCCATTTACAGTCATGCTTCAGCCCATGTTCCTCTTCCAATTCACAGCTCACTAACCTGTCCTAGTTCATTTCTCACAAACCTGTTTCAAATGAATTTCCTCTGTTTCACTTTTAAAAACGAAACTTAACTGAAGATTTCACCCTTCCTCCTCACCTTGCAATCATGTTTAACCTTTGCCATTTCAGCCCACTTTCTCTCACTAAGTAGAACAAGTTTTGATACTCGTCCAAATAAAGACTACCTAAATAACAATAAAAATCTTTGCATTTGCTATAGCATCTTCTGTTGGAAGGACTTCTCAAAGCATCTCACAGGATTTTACTTTGAAATCAAGTGACTGTATTCGTTGGCAAATGAGGCAGCCCAATTGTGCCCAGCAATGTCCAACAAACAGCCATAACATGAGTGACCAAGTTCATTTGGGGGATTGTTGGCCAGGACACCAGGAGAAACTCCCTTCTCTTTTTGAATAGTGCCATTGGATTTTAATGTCCACCTGAACAGGTAGAGGAGACCTTGATTTAACATAAAATCTGCAGGACAACAACAACTTTGATTTATATAGTGCCCTCCACGCCAGACGGCGTCTCAGAGCACTATATAAGGACGTCTCAGGACGACACCTCCAATAATGCAACACCCTCTAGTACAACACTGGAGTATCATCTTATGCAATGTGGGATTTGAATCCACAACCTTCTGACTCAAGAGGTAACAATGCTACCACTGAGCCTAGCTGAAAAAGCTGGTAAATTACATGTTCATAAAGAAAGTGTGATCGAGAGCAACTTTCAAGCAATTTTCTGTCAAATTCTTTCAAGTTTTTTTGTTTAAAAACTATGCACCAATAATCCAACAAGCCTTGCACATGGGTTAATAGATATGGAATGAAATTTGTGATATTTCATAACAGATTCAATCCAATAAGAAACGTGACATTTTGGTTGAACTAGCTTCAGTTCTGAACACCCAAGTGACCATTGGCGGAATGGTTTACTACTGAGTGGCTTTTGAAAATTGTTCAGCCACCACCTCTATGACATGGTCTAACCTAAAGAAAAATGCAGTTGTAAAAGCCCAGAGGCAGAGTATGAATGAATGCATGTATGATAGCAGCTGTGTAAAATTGATAACCCTTTTTTGGGGGTTAAATGCTCAAATACAACAAGAACAACAAAACGACATTAATAGAGCGCCTTTCACATCGGAACGTCCCAATATGCTGTTCACTGCAATTGATTTACCCAACCAATTGCACCAAAGCCTGAGCAGTGTTCTGGATACACCTCTGAGGTGTTTTATAGCTCATCACCAACCTTTTCTTTGACAGTGTCATTTATTTAGATACAACAAGGCATTGGTAGAAGCATGTCAGCTACCTACTCTCATGGCCTGGCAGCTGTGTTCAGAGTAGAAAGAGGAAAAAGACAGCAGGGTGAAAGCAATTCCTGTTCATCTCTTCTATTGGAAAAGCTATTGGAGACAATGGCTCCATAGCACATTCTCCAAAAAGACCATTGGAAACGGTCTCAACTAGGAAAAACCATTAAATATCAAATTGATTCAAGACACTCATAGAAATAGAAATTAATAGCAGCAAAATGATCCCCTCAACAACTACATTTACTTACAAAATACAGTCATTGCACTTTACAGTGAACATCATGTGGAGTGCTTTGAGATTACTTTGTAAAGTGAGGGTGCTGTATCAAATGCAAGGATTATTATCAACATTGCACAACAGTAACATCTTGTAAAAAAAAATCATATTTCAGTTGAAGTTTCTTTTATATTAACCTATAGTCAGTCTTGTATTAACTGTATTCATTTGCACAGCTTTACATAGATTATAGCATGGAAACAGGCCATTCAGTCCATCTGAAACAAAACAGAAATCGCTGGAAACACTCAGCAGGTCAGGCAGCAGCTACGGTGAAAGGAAAAGTGAGTCAACGTTTCGGGTTCACGACCCATCGTCAGAACCAGGTCACTTTTTCCTTTCTCCATAGATGCTGCCAGACCTGCTGAGTGTTCCCAGTGATTTCTGTTTTTGTTTCAGATTTCCAGTCTCTGCAGTGTTTTGTGGTTTTCATTCAGCCCATCTCGTCTGTGCCAGTCGGTGATGATACTCTCACGAGTCTCCACCCATTCCTTACTGGCGCAATATCCTTCTATTCCCTTCTCTTTCATGCAAAAGTCTAGTGTCCTCTTAAATGCCTCTGTATAATGCTCAATGAAAGGAAGAATTGAACCCTCCCTCAGCATTACGTTTACCAAAGCTTTGAAAGGTTTTGCAAAAACTCACCGATGAAGTTGTTCCACTCGGTGTCCAGATCCGCCTGATTAGCCAAGCAGCCCTTCATGACATTCAGACAGTAGTTGCTGCAGGGTTTCACAGTAAGTAACCCACTGCAGTGCGGACAATACATCATCTTCAACAGCGCCTGTACACACTCGCCAGTTGGATTGACCTTTTTTTAAAAAAATGCACAATGAATATTCGATTACTCGGTGCCAGTCATTTAATCACATTAAGTTGACACCCATTGATGCAAGCTTTGTATTTATTTTTTTAGTCTGCAAATATAGTTTCATCCAAGCACATTATTTTATAGTTACCCTCCAGACATTTTAAGTTATCGCTCAGATTCGTAATAATTGTGGTGTGGTTGAAGTTGTAGTCTGTTTTGAACGAAACAAATTATATTTCAGATAACGAAGGAACATAGTGATTAGATGGTAATGCCCAGGAGATAACTGCATTGTGGAATGTTACTGATAGGAGATGCTGACAGAATGGGGAAAATAGCTATCCTGGGTGTGAAAATATTTAAATTGGTTCTTCCAGTTGTGATCTGCAGAGAGATATAGCTTCAGTTTATTACAGTCATAAAAAGGAACTAAGCACACTGCAAGTCCTTACTTAACCTACCCAGTCTTTGAAAGCAGTTATACACAGGACAAGAAACTGAAGTAACAGCGTACCTACAACTCACTATTTTGCTGATATTCAAAATGTGCATTCGTGGTAAGTTCAACAGTAAACCCTGTAAAGAACTCAACAAATAGGAGTGTCGATTCTGTAGAGACAGTTGAGCTGCTGCTAACGATTAAAATTTTAACTTGCCTTCTAACAACCAGATTAATAAAGGTGTTTAAGAACTGCCTTGATTCCACTCAGAAGAACACTTCCATCCATCTGCCATTTCTGCTTACAGTTATGTAATACAGTAGATTGCTGAGCTGGACACAAACAAGGTCAGATTTTTATCCTTTAGGAAAGGACATTAAGAGGTGAAATAATTAAATGTCACGTTTAATGGCCCTTTTGCAGTGTTGAAGGCCCATTGTGTAAATGTCCAGTGTGTGGCAATAGACATACAGACCTCAAATGGTCCAAGCTTGCCAATCTCATCCAGGATGGAAAGGAGATTGCTAAAATTAATCTCTGTCCCTGGAGTTCATTTTGAAAAACCCATTTAAACAGCTTACAACCAATTAAAAATAATTAACTGAAGACCCATTTCACTTGTGTTTGCTATGCTGAAATAATACTGAACTTAGGTCATTGCAAGCTCTGAGGCAAAGATTTGGATATTAGACAGCATTTATTTGCTGAAAGAAAAACTTGTTACAGTAGAACTAATCAATGCTCAAAAAAAAATAGGCATATATTACTTTCAATTCCAAAGTTTATACACATTTAAGCTTTGTAAAAATCCATGGTTTTTGCTTTGTGTTTAGTTACAATTACTGTATACCTGCATCCAGGTGAACTGGCTATTCCAGCCAAAAAGTAGTTCTATATCTGTAAACTAGGTGAAGAGCCAAGATAGGGGAGGGAGCAGATTAGATAAATCCAGGAGCAAAGGTGAGAACGTTTTAACTCAAGAATTTGGAAGCCTGCAGATTGTAGGAAATAAGGAAGAAATAACTTCCTGGATCTAGCCACTTATTACTGACTGGTTGAGGACAACTCAGACACAACCTGAATAGTCACAGTCTGGATCCCAACACTGTATAAACAAGTCATTAAGCTGGAAATCTTATTGAGCATCAAAACCAAGGGAAAAAAACTAATAATTGAAAATGTGTAGTAATGTGCACCGTCTTTTTTGCCTTACTGTTGAAAGAAAACATGGTTTTTAGAAAGACAAAGTATAATATTTTGTTTGATTACTTGGACATTATTATGCATGTTCAACTACAAAGGGTCCTTTAATGTTTTACCACTGATCAGGTTAGATACCTACTAGGTTAGAAACCTACAAAACATCAAAAGTGACATCAAAAGTGGAAACCACCAAGTGGACTTGAACTTGGATAGATTGTACCTCAACTTGCTTAGGATCACACCCAACCTGAGAATATATATCTAAGTATGCCCACTTACCCATGATGTGAAACTGCCAAGATTTAGCAATGACTAGGCTTCATTCCTACAAGTGGCCCGCACTACATCACACTAATGTTTTTCACCAACTAGGAGGCCTGGTGTGGCCGATCGCTAACAGGAAGTTTTTTCACTCCAAAAGATTTGGAATTTCTCCACAACAACAATAACATTACATTTGTATAGCGCCTTTCAAGTTTGGAGGACATCCTGATGTAGGTAGGTCAATAGTTGGTTGAAAAAAATAACCTTATTCTATTTTCTTTCCTATCCTCCAAGACTGAGGTGGATAGATTGTTAAGTAAGGATATCAAGGGATATGGGACAAAAGTGGATAATTGGGAGTTGAGGTACAGATCAGCCATGATCTATTAGAATGACAGAACAGGATTGATGGGCTGAATGGCCTTACTCCTCTTCCTTTATTTCCCACTGCTCACACTATTCTTTAAGTTACGAAGATAAGCTTGTGCTCAAGTAAAGCTAGCGTACATTCATTAAATGAATAAACAATTCCAATCATCTGAAATAAAAAGGCGAGAGAAATTCAACATGAATGAAAATCCAAATAATTACTCTGCTCTTTCCAAAATCCTTCAGATAAAGGAAGGCAACCAATTAACAAACTCTGAAAATCTCTGCCCCCTCACGCAACTCACAACATGGGAATTCCTCTAAAGAGAAATCTAGGTGTGTACCGATAACTGGCAAGGCGACAGGCCACCGGGAGAGTGACTGAAAAGGATGCAACACCCCTCTAAGTGAATAGGAAAACAATCTTTATCTCAGTCTGTTAAATATGAGTAGAGCAAGAGAGAGAAAAAAAATCGCTGGAGGAATGCATTACTGCCCTGCATTATTATTACTCTTTTATGTCTGTCTGGCAGAAACCCAACAACCACTTCAGTTTGATTGTGGGTTTTTGAACACAATGTGGCCAACGTTGCTGCTCTTGACGAATCTTCATCTTCTTTCTACATCATCCAGCAAAGCCAGGTGTATAAATAAAATCTGTAATTAATACAACCTCACTTTTTTTTAGAAAGTTGAATGCTGTTTGGATAAAGTTACAGGTTCAGTTAATCTCTCAAGTAAGAAAATCCATCCCTTCAAAAACAAGCTCAAAGAGTCAAACTTACTAAGAGGATTATACTGTATTAGAACGTGGCTCAGGTAGGCAGGTTACCAATTGTGTTGTGTCCAAGTACACAAAGTCAGCTAATACTTTAAGACAAAAATCTGATCTTGTGAGAAAGGCATTTTCATTTATGTAGACTATCAGCTCGGCAGTAACATATTGTGTCACATTAATTAAAGTTTCCATGGCTACGTAGACATGCAATGTCAAAAAGCTTAGAGTGCATTCATTTCAATGACCATCGAACATTAGCTGAAAATAAAGCTTTACTGCAGAGACACAACCCTATCTGAGGGTTCGACTAGTGAAGCAGTCTTTTTATTACATTTTTATTTTATTATTTATTACATTGTTTCATTTAGTCACTGTAAATTGGGTCACTCAAGTGATTCACTGGAATCTCAGCTTCTCCCAAAAGGCCTCAAAATTCACTGAAATTAAAATCACAGAAACCATTAACTACCGATAGATAGACTGTAAGAAAAATCTATTGCTTTGATAATTGTCGCAAAGTGGTAGTTTTTGACTATCTTTAAGTGTTAGTGTTGAAAATGCACAAAGTTGAATTAAACATTTGTTTTCATTTTCTCCCCTCTCATCAACGGTGATCGCAATTCCTAATGCAGCTCTCACCTTCCAAAGCTACCCACCTGGCATTGCAGCTGTGAGATCACTTCATAAATCACTCAGAATGTTAGGAAGCAAACATCAGTATGGATTTCATGACTCATTTCAAATCTGATTCAAAATACAGTCTTTGGGGGGGGGGGATGGAAAGGTATTTCTCTCATTCTACAGAATTCCCGAAAAGGGCAGGCTCCACTTGTCTAATTTCCAGACAGCATGTTCTCACAATTCTATGGCTCACTCTTCCTTGCCCAATTGCCCAGATGTCATCAGCAATTCCCTAAATAGAGCATCAAGAGAACAATCCATAGTTTAAATCTGCTCCATAGTTTAAATCTGCCCAGTACTGTGCAATAATTAGAAAGGTCATGTTTATAAAGAAATAGTATATTTGATTACATATGTAAAGGATGTGTCTTCATGCAAACCTAGAACCTAAATAAACACCAGATTAAGGATTGAGCATAGATGTTTCTAAGAATCTTAGCTTTCATCAGCTCACTTAGCAGATGGTGAAGCACATGTTAAAGTATCAAATTCTACATGCTATTAACTTACCAAGGACTAAACATGGCAATTCAGCTGCAAGAAGACACATGACCAATTTCCTTTCTCTGCAATCTCCCCCAAAACAATCCATCATAAGTCTCAAAACACTGAAGTGACATGAAATGTCAAACCTATGCGAGTATGCACACTGAAAATGAAACTCAATAAAAAAAGTCAGAATGTGCACAATGAACGAGAAGCAATCCCAAGGCTCAGTCCCTGCTTTACATTGAGAGATACCCGATGTCAGCGTTGATTGGGTTACTATAACTAAAGTACCCTGCGCTGTAGGGCGGTGGGGAAGAAGTTGGCTTGGCAGCAATGTCCCCAGCGCTGTGTAACCTGCCTGCCCAACAAGCACTCCCTTTGGCAAGGTAAAAGATGACTGCTTACAATGTGCTATAAGATACTGCCTCCAGTAATTTTTTTTGAAAAACCTGTAGATTACTGAACTATAGTTGCAAAGCTGCATTAATTGTTAAAGGGCTATGTCCTTGATTTTTTTTTACTTTTGTGGCTTTTGTTTAAAATAAAGCTAAATACAGGTTTGTTCCAGTCAACAAATGTATCAAAGGTCAACAGTGAAATAAACTTGGTAGGTCAGTCACATAATGATTTACTTTTTCCCCCCACTTTCCCATTTGGTGGAGTGCCAAGCTTCATTTAGTCTCTTATAATGATTCAACTGTTCTGGTTATAAAAAGGTGTTAAAGGTGATGGCTTCAATGCCTCTTGGTTTCACAACTATAAGAGCCTTTCTGCCTCTGGGCGATATGTTAATTCGCAATATGTGGCACCCAGCTGCCATCAGAGTCAAACTAATGAATACAATATTGTAACTCTCAGGTGGACAGAGGCCAACAATACTGCATTGCTGGAAAAAACAAGTTTTCACACTCACAAACATGCAAAGAACTGGATTGATACAAATTTCTGGTATACGTGGCGGCATTGCTGCATTTACCTTACAGACTGACTTGTAATAGAATCAATTCCAGTAACTGGAGACAACTTAATGCCTTTCCAACTCCCACCATATCAGATCCAATTTGAACTCGATGGAGCCACGATGACTACCATAATAATATACAGTACCAGTGCACCCTATTTCTGGAAGAGGATCCCTTGGAATAGGCAAATCTTGCATTTGGTAGTGCTTCACCCCCCCAACCCACCTCCCCAGCCCTCCTCATCCTCTCTTGTAAGTATTTTGAAAAAAGTACTGCCTCTCAACCCCAATTCTCCTGTTAGTATATATGTACAGTACATCATACAGCATACTCATCTCTTTTGTGAGCTTTCACTGCTATGGGGAGTATAATGAGCATGTTTTGAATTGATACAAAAAAAACAACTCCAGTAGCAGCATTGAGCAATAAATGGAATTTAATTTGCTAAATTAGTCAAAGTATGCCTTTGGGCTTTTACCACCCACATTTTCCAATATTTTTTGTATCTATGACATTTACACAGATGGTCGATTTTTCCTCACTGCTCCACTGATGGGCACAATTTCCACTTCTACCTTGTGGGTAAAAAACTCTTCGCCTTAATTTATTGTACTAATTTAAGGGTGGGCAGAGGACAAATTAAAATGTAATTTAAAAGTGCTAATATGTAATTCAAATTGAAGAAAATATTTGAAAGAATTATTAGTGGCGAGATTCCCATTAAAACATTTGAAGTACTTGAATTTTATAAAGTTGTCAAGTTACTTGAAGGAATGTTAATTACTTGGCTCTTCATCATGAATAGATCGACTACATGATCCTCACACTCGTATTCAAATCCCTTCACTCTCTGGCACCTTCCTACCACTCTGACCTACTCACATCCCAATCCACCACCTGGCGCCTCTGCTCAACTGGCACTGGCCTCTTGCTCGTCGTCCCTCCACCCTCCACCCCACCATCAGCCACTACTCCCCAGGATTCTGTAACACTCTCCCTCAATCCCTCCACTTTGTCCCCTCTCTGCCATTTTACGTCTCGCCTGAAAACCTTCCTCTTCGACCATGCTTACAGCTATTTCCCAACACCCACCCCCACCCCAGCTTAGAGACCCACTGGCCACAGGTAAACTCTGAGACTGTACCCTGCGTGGTGGGCATTATATAAGTGCAAGTTGTTGTTGCTTGATGGAGGGATACAGCACAGAAGCAAGCCATTCAGGCCAATTATTATGTACTGTTGTTTACACTTCACAAAAGGCTTCTATTCCCTTCAGCTATAGCAGTCTGTTGGAATATTTAATACATTAGGAAATAAAGCCAATAGCTGAAATATTTGGAGCATATTGTATACACAGATAACACGAGGAGAGTGAACAACAGTTATGTTTCAGGATCAGGAGGTATGATCCTTTACTATTCCAGAGCTACTAGGTTTATAGCTAAAAGCAAAAAAATGGTTGTCCTCATAAAGGAAGTTATTCAAGTGCACTCAACAAGTGTAAAGGAAACTAATCCAAGCTCAATGAATTATAACAAAAGATTGGGTCATTTTTAACTCACTGAAGTTCTACAGGCTTAGATTGGGGAGCGATGCCATTCACAATATTAATGAACATTTTGGTCAAGGTACAATCTTGCCTTATAAATACTACTACTGTAGTTTGGATAAGAAAGCAGCATATTCAGAGAAAATGAACAAAATTCAAATGAAATGAACAAATGGAAAATAGCATTTGCATGTAAGAAATGCAAGTCTATACAAATTGTAGGTGAAATAGTTGATGACTGAAAAAGATTATTATGATGAAGGATGAGAGTTCAAAAGAAAACGTTAAGATTTATAAACAGTCTTATAGAATGCGAAGTTCATAGAAAATGTTACTATAAAGAATTAGTGAGACCAGATGTGGAGTATTGTCTCCAGCTGTGGTGGTCATAGTAACAAAGTCTTAGAGGATTCAGACCAGAACAAAGATGGTTTCAGATCATTGAACGAAGAACAGTCCAGGAAGCAGCAAATATGTGGATAAAATGAAGCAGTATGATCCGTGCTTGCTTTTGAAATAAGTACGGTGATCAATTGTGTGGATCAAGAGTTATTTTCTGCATAACCAGGGAAGGGGAAGCAAGAGCAAGCACTACATTATAAAATAACTTTTCCAAGCAGTAAGCTCAAGGCATAATTTCATCATGCTTAAAGTCGTCAACTTATGAAACAGACTGCTGATTGTGCAGCAAATACCACCTCAGCTGCAGAATTCAGGAGGGACAGGGTTCAATCTGGACAGAGGGAGGCAGAGGGGTGGGGTGGTGGAGAAGAGATGAAAACTGTCACATCGCTAAGATGCAAGATTTACATGATTAATGGCTTTGTAAATTCCAATGTTTCTTGGCTACGCCAGATGAATTTATGAGGATGGCCACACAGCTGCACAATGGACAATGAGTTATGGTGATGAAAGCCTTGTAATTTTGGTGCTGCGGTCAAACCAATGCTAGACAGTTGCTCAAAATAGGAGCGAGATTGGAGAATCACATCATCAATAAATAAGAATGAATCTCTCATACTTACTGCAGACACTTTGGCCACTACGTCACGTGCAGCGGCAAGACCATGTGCAAAGTAGCGAGCGGCGATGAATGCTCGCGTCACCTGAAGCTTCAACTTGCGAGGTACGTCTCCAAAGGCCTTGAGTTCCTCAGTGTATTTGCTAACGCATTCCAGGTATTCTTCGGTGAAATGGTATTGAGGATTTACCAACTGAAACATGCGTTCTAGAAGACGTGCCCAGAAGTCGTTCAACATCTCCTCCAGGTTTACGTTTCCAGTCATGTAGTACCTTTTTAGCTCCTTAAATAGATCCTGAAACACTTCAGAGTTTTGCATATACAGGAGGCCATAAGTTCGTACAAACATGTCATTCAAGGATTTCTGTGCATTTTCCAGGAGCTCTGTGAAGAATTCTGGAAAAGGCAAAGAGTCAATATTAATCACACAGCTCCAGGGATATTTAATAAATCTACCAATTCAATTTCATCAACATATTTAATACATATCCCTTTTAATAGCAATGTCAGGCACAAGGAACGCATAATAAATTCACTACATGAATTTTAAGTAAGATTATGAACCCTTCATTAAAATGCATTTAATGTATTACACAACTAATAAGCGATCACAGTTATATCCATACACTTTAACTCAAGATTATTTTCAAGTCATTACTGGAGGTGGTGGGACTACAGAAACCACAAATAGATAACTGGTAAAATACAAATCAAATTGCCCTCAATACAACCACAACAAAATTACATTTGTAGAGCGCCTTTCACATCAGGAGGACGTCCCTAGGTGTTGGAATAGTCAGGGGTCAGGACCCGAGCAACAATTTGAGTAATACTGCTCAAATCTAGAATGACAAAGGAGGAGACATTCCTCAGATGGCTCTGTATGGTGACATTAACAATGTGGATTAAGAGGAGTGGAATGCTAGCTGTTAGCTTACAATAATGCTTACACTTAGCAACCCGAGAAATGTCCTGTCCAAGAGTTATAATTGGGCATTGGGCATTTTTCACAGCTCAAATGGGCACTGTACAAAATTTCAGATAGTTACCATTACTATCCTGACATCCCAGTGACAACACTAATCCATCAGGTCCATCAACGTTCCCTCCTTACTCTCTCACACAAGTGCAACTTCCAACAAGATGGGCAGAGATTAAAAGGAGAGAGGGAAAAAAAATCAGGTGAAAAATCATCAGCAATACAAAGCTGTGAAATTTCAAAATAAAAATACATTTTAAAATTAAGAGTTTTTTTAAAAAAAAGTTTGACTTGAGGATTTCAGCAGCTGATTTAAATGCTCCATTTATTCATGACTACCTCACACACAAAGTTCCATTTGTTAGCTGACCTCCTCAACCTGATATAAGCAGAAATACTTTCCCCACGAGAAAATGAGATGACCAATTTTGCTCTGTTGTTACTGTTGCAAGTCTGGCATAGCCAGGGGGGTGAGAACAGGCCACTGCCCACCCACTCTGTTGTGGACAACCTGAAAAAAGTGGGGGTGGATAAAGGAGAGATTTTGTACTGCACAATTTCTGGGGCCAAAAGATAGTACAATAGTAGTTACTGATTGGTTAGGTAAGGATTTAATTAAATTGATTGTTAGAATTACCGTCTATACTTGTGCTTTGCCAAAAGTCTGAACACAACTGATCTGGAACTAGCCGAACCCAAACCTCTTGAAAACAATAAGGTAATTTTTTCCAAGAGTCGCCTCATTTCAAGGGTTGGAAAAGGAAAAAGAAAAACTGAAATTCCATTGCGTAAAAAGGAAAACTTCAAATAAATACAGCAAATTCTGCACAAACATTCAGAGGTTGTATATTTAACAGATATACACACACATAAATTAAACCCTTTTAGCCAATCAATTTTCTTTAATAAGGTTTCACTTGAGAAAAAACTTCAAAGCGATTCACTATAACAGACGTTCCAGTAAGTTTGCAAGCGGACGAGACTAGAATTCTAACCATTACAACTGAGACCTCAACAGGAAATGCCAGCCATGGGAACTATAGCTGGAGGTTCATTTTGAGTTTAGACAGGGGACCATAAACCTTCTCAACTCAATCCTTTCTTAACCTAAGTCATTTTAGCTTCAACCCAACAGGGAATATCCTGGGAATGATTTATCACCACAATGTCAATTTTATTCCCTCCTAGAAATGAAGGACAATTATGAATAGTGTGAACCAATGCATAAAGGACTTTGATAAAAGTTCATTCCCACAAGTTCACATGTAGTTTAAAAGCCATTCAGACTATACTGGAATGCATAGACCGTAGCACACTGAGTAATGCCAACAAGAAATGCAAAATTAATGAATTGTACCACGTTGTACCACTCTAGTCTAGGCTGAACGAATATATCCATAAGCAGAATAAAAATCCACCACAGAAGTAAAGTTGAGCAATGGCACCTTTTAATCAAAGTTTCACACTTCACAGCATTTTCTCTCCCATGTTGTAAGCTTTCTGTTTTAGGAAGACAAATAATTCCAAATCTCCTGGATAACTAGATGTTTTTAACACTTGCTGACAGAGGAGCAATCTTTTACTTGTTTGCTTGAGCACTTCAGGGGTATGAATAATGCTTCTCTCGGAAATAGAAAAGGATCAGAAAGATGGAACTGTTCCAATCTCCAAAAGCACAGGTGAAAGAGCTCGATTTCCACAATTAGCAGTAAAACAGCATGTTTTGGACTACAGAGGTTGGCATAGCCCAATCTGAACAAAGGTTACCTACTGTCCAGGTGCACTTAAGAGTGCAACAAAAGCAACCTGTTACACTTATCAACAATCTATCTTTTATCTCGTCATACAATGTAAAAACTGGACCTTGCTATCATTCACCAACAAATATGCATTTAAGCTTTCTTCAGGTTTAAGCCCCGAGTCACGGTTATAAACGCACAATTATATTTTGATCATGCTGTATTTCAATAAACCATGTTTCGTATCAACAGGTACAGGAGTAGAGTTTAAGGTACCAGTCTGAATTAAATAATAATGCCTCTCAACAATCTAAATAAGTAGAATAATGACAGTACATGAGCCAATGGAGAATCCTGCCTACACACACACATATTCAGGAGAAAATCATACAATTTGTATGCATAATTAAGACACTTCACAAGTTTGCAAGATACTTTGCAATAAATGGCAGCAGAGTACAAACAAATCTACTTCAACTGGAATACTACTTTAGTTATCCGTAGTTATGGTAAGAATGTAAACCTATATCCTGAAGCAATCCTCCCTACAGACATAGCTTATTGTATAGACTGGCTGGAATTGGCTTGGGTAATTTTGAACAGATTTGTTTTTCAAGAGAAGAAGCTTCAAACAGTTTAAAGTTGGGAACATTACATCATGTGTTACTAAAACAACAGAAAACGTCTTGTTAATATTAGACCAAGCTCCTAAGGCTATTTCACAAATTAGCTAATAAAATGAGGAATTTACACACTAACTAGCAGGGTAAAGAACACTAGGTACACATAATCCCCAAAAATGTTCCTCTATCACACAGTTCAGACCTGAATAGAATTACTGAATTCCAATCAGGGGAACTAAAATTAGAATCAATGGTGTAGCGGATTCCCTCCTCTCCCTCCCCACCCAAACGCACACTCCTACAAACAGTGAAGATGCAGTTACAGCAGAGCTCACAAGAGGCCTTCACACAATTGAAAACAAAGGATTCTTAAATGCTTGGCATTGAGGGTAGATAGCACTAAACTTCACTGAATTAATTCACAGATCTGGTTAAGTAAATTAAGAGTTTTCAGAAATATCCCCCCACCTCCACCCCTTCCCTCCTGAAGTGCACACATGCTTTCTATTTTACAGCACAGTAGAAACGTGTTTTACAGCTAAGGCACAAAAGTCTGAGCCAATTAAATTAACATGTCAACATAGTTCTAGTCAAAAGTAAACAGGAACTTTTCCTAGGTACTACAAACCCTGGAGTTGTGTTTATATGAGCTGCAAGCAACAAGCAACAGGACTCCAGACTTTCTATGAAGTAGTTAACACTTTAGTATCCACGCAAACCGTTATTTCCCACCTTTGTTTCCCTACTACACACACACAGGGGAAAAGCACCTTAAATAGGCATCCCAAGTTTAAAGCGTGAAGTAGAGATGCCTTTGCACTAACGGAGTAGAATATGATTAGAATATTCAAATGTGCATTTCAATAGCAGCCACTGAAAACCTCTTCTAATTACCTGGATCAGTAATAACACATCAATTATAAAACACTAGGTAGGTACACTTCAATTCTCAGTGTAATAGTGTGCTCCATCTCTCACCCTCCCTTATGCATATGCAATGACAAAACAAATGATAAATAGCCTTGTTAACTGGCACAAAACTAGACCTGTAGGGGATCCTTACTAATGGGAGTTTGACCCAGCAGTAATTTTTTTTTCAGATCACACTCCCTTCCCCAGTAAAATCCCTGCCCACAATTCAAAAATATTCACCTTAAGTGCCAAAATGGACAGTTAGGTGTGGCTCAATGATATCCACGGCTGGAAGGGAAAAATGGGAGAAGGGAAAACGCAATCACAGCTGAGACACGATGTTTTGAAAAACTTGCTTTCTCGAACACCAAGGGTTTGAAGAATCCAGTGGTCGGGAAGTTGAGGAGGGAGTAGCACATCCACACCAGCCCACACGATTAGGAAGAGTAGCCAGCAGCCACAAAAACAGCACCACCAGGGAATCGAGCCAAGTGCTGGAGTGAATGTAATGTTGCCACAGGGTACCAGCGGTCACAAAACACACAAGGGTTGAATGCCAATGTCAATGCATTACTACTGCTCGCTGAAAAAAAACTAAAGACAACTCCTTATGATCTACTGCCAATCTCCCCCCATCAGCTCAGGGAGGATGTTTTTGCAGTGGATCGGCAGTGAAGAATTGCTTTGTAAATGCAGCCACAATTCTACTCAGTGTCATATTCAACTTTTGAGCAAAATCACCCCCTGCATCTTTATGGCATCTCCCCAGCCGTAAAATAGAGCCAAGCAGCACAACATTCTTCATCAGAGCATCATGTGTCTTAGTGGCCAGCCCTCCCTCAAAAATCAACGCACAAAGACTAGACATTTCCCTGTGTAATAGTCTACATTCCCCTACCAAGTCAAAGATAGATGTGGAGTCCTGTAGCTCAGTGGTTACAACACTTATCTCTCAAGCAAGAAACCTGTTTCGATTCCCAGCAGGGCAAAATATTGAGCGAGTTTCCTTACTCCACAAGCCTCTCTTTACCCAATGGGAAGTAGGAACTCGGTTGTTAATCAATTGGTGGATCGCTTTTTGGAGGTAACAATTCCATTTTTTTTTAAATCGTCACTTCAATCCACGACTGTTTGTGGGACACTGCTGTGAACTATTGGCTGCCAAATTTCACCCAAAAAATATGCAGTCAATTCACTTGATAGTATATTCCGTGAAGCACTTTGAGAAGTGATAAGGCGCTATATCAAATGCAATTATTATTATTATGAGTAGGGTCCGGCGATATATCGATATATCAGTTATATCCGATATAATTTTCATATCAATATGCCGATATCGGAATTTAAAATATATCGATATATCGAAAAATTCTATATATCGAAAAAAAATCGATATATCACAAATATCGATATATCATGTCCGGCGATATATCGAATGTGGACTTTTTAAACTTACCTTGTCGATATCCGAATGTGCACGCACACTGGAATGCACGCGCATGCGCAGGACAAAACCCCCCCGCTATATCGATATATCAGTATATATCGATATGGGCAAGCCAATATATCGATATCGGAAAATTTCCATATCGACGGACCCTAATTATGAGCAAGCAATACTTCAAGTAATTTTGTTGCTGTTCAAGCCAACCACCACCCTCCCCCACTATCTCCCAATCAAGCCATAGTATTGTGCTTGGGTTGATGAAACTGCATCACATTGAGAAGTTTATACTGACAATGAGTTTCATTCTTGTATGCATTTCCTTTTACATCAAGTGAGCAGGCATGTGAGGATCTTTAATGACTGTGATTCTGGACCTGAACCAGAAATCGACTTTTATACAAAGCCTACGCTGTCGGTCTGGAGGCATAATAAGGTCAGCCCGGCTGAGTTGGTTGTATCTGTGAGTCAGAAGGTTACAGGTTCAAGTCTCACATTGGGACATTTTGCATGTAGTGTAGGTTGACAATCCACTGCAGTGCTGAGATTCCCTCCACTGCATCCTTCCGATGAGGCATTAAACTTAATTCTTGTCTGCCTCTTCAAGTGGATGTTAAAGATCTCATGGCACTATTCCAAAAAGTGAGTTGTCCTCCCACTGTCCTGACCAACATTCCCCCAGATTAAAAAGGCTATTCACTCAAACGCTATTTGTGGGACACTGCAACATGCAAATTGGCTGCTGTGTTTGTTTGTTTCACTTCACTCACAGAAAACTCAACTCTTTCAGGCATTTTGATTAATAAAAGGCGCTGCCGAAACACTTGTGCATGCATACATCACCTCACGGCTGGACTACGGAAATTCTCTCCTAGTCGGCCTCCCCAGTTCCTCCATTCATAGGCTGCAGGCCATCCAAAACTCTGCAGCCCGTGTACTATCCCGCACCCGCCTCCGCGACCACATAACCCCCACCCTCGCCCGTCTCCACTGGCTCCCCATCCTCCAGAGGATCGAGTTTAAGATCCTTGTCCTCACAATACGGCCTTGCCCCATCCTACTTAACCGATCTACTCTCCCCCTCCACGCCCACCCGGACAACAGGACTTGGCCTGCTCCAAGCCCCCCGCCCGAACCGCCCCACCATCGGAGGACGGGCCTTCAGTTTCTCCGCTCCCACCTTATGGAATGCCATCCCTCAATCCCTCAGTTTCGTCTCTTCCCTTTCCTCTTTCAAGGCCGGTTTGAAGACTTTCCTCTTCGATCGTGCCTTTTGTTCCACCCCGAACTCTTTTACCTCCCCTTGTGTTTCACCCTTCCCAAACACTCCCCTCCCAGCTCGGGTCACACGCCTCCTGTGCAGCGCCTTGGGACGTCCTCCCGACGTGAAAGGTGCTCTATAAATGTAAATTGTTGTTGTTGTTATAACAAATGATTAAAGGATTATTATAAGACTTCGAAAAAATTAATACCTATAAAGTCCTGGTATCAAAAAAAGTCACATTTTGAGATCCATTTCCGGATTTCGTTTTGTGACAAAATGCAGCAGGGATATTAATTGATCAAATATTTCAACAATGGAGATTGCTTTTCACTCAAAGAAAAAAATATGGAAACTGCTCCATCTCAGGTGAAAACTAAATATTTTGCTGAGGTATACCCAACATTTCATCCCACCAGGAATCGACCAGCAAAGTTTCATTCGATTTGTTAGAAACAAATTTGCACAATATTTCAATTCAGATCATAAACTAATCCCATTTCAAATATAGGCAATATTATTTTGAATAATTAATATTTGAATATATATTTAAATTAATATTTGAAGAATTTGATTTCTAAAAAAGGAGGAAAAGTTTATATTTCATAAACACAAAGCCAAAAAGTTTTCCATTAAACTAATGACTAAAACTTTTTTGAAAAAAAGAATGAAGACGTGAAAAGCGCTCTCTCAAATGCAAGGATTATTAGGATTATTATTTTTAAATGGTTATGGTACTGTTCTAAAAGCAATGATGTGTCTATTCGGTCACCAACGCTATAGAGTTCCAATTTGTGCATTATGGCTTTTCAAAAATCACATTGGTCAGATTTGTGAAGCAAGCATCTGGAATAATAAGTTAAGTATTTTTTATGCCACAAAACTTCTTTAATAAGCAGTAAATATTGGAGTCCCCCCTATACTCTATCCATTACTTTTTCTACTTGGTCAACATTCCTAAATGTGGTCAAACATTTAAAAATACCACCGTAAGTGAATGATATGGCTGTACATTACTTCTAAAATCAAATCATCGGCTATTCAGTCACAAGACACGTTGCCAGTGTATTATCTTGTGATGTTTATTTATGAAGACAACAAATATTTTGTATCCAAATCATCACGTTTTTCTCGTTCAGTAGAAAATTCCAAACTTACAGTTCATTAAGTGTTCAGATGAATGGAAATCTCCCAGGGATTTGTTCTTATTATTATCTGTTCAGAAAAGTTACTTGGATGAATATTTCATTCTCAGAGATCTAAATTTATGTAAAAGGTTGACTGTGAGAGACAGTGCTGATAATAGTTTTTTTCAAGTTAGCACATCACCTTATAGAAGCATAGGTTAGATGCCCAATTCTATAAATGTGATCACACATACCACTCAAAAAATCTTGGAAGTGAAGAAACTTGTAGGTGAATAGAGAAAATATCAATGCCAATAGTCTTAACTTTAAGAATTTTAATCCCGTTCAACATTGATCCAGTTCAAAGCAAACTAGTTATCACCCCATTGCCCATTCAGGCTGAGTCACAATTCTTACATTCATCTCAGCCTTGCAATGGAGGTAACAAAACTGTGAGGAACTCTCTGAGCCTCTCAACCCAAGGTGAGTCAAGATACTAAAAAGTCATCAAATCTTATCAACGTCCGAGTTTCCCAATTTAATTGGATAATGGGCAATTAATATTTTTCTCCTCTTTTTCTTAAAACAGTCAGATTTCTTTCCAAAACTTTAATGGTGCGAGAGTAAATTATTTACTACAAAACAAAAGCAGTATCTAAGTGTGGCCTTTAATCTGATCATGAATTTCTAATGACAGGACACAAAAAAACATATTTCAGCCACTCAAAACTATCATTTATACCAAGATTAGATTACAGCATTCAAACCAGTCCCTAGTATCAGTCATTTTTAATACAGTGTGCTAATGTTATGTGGAAGTTTATTCAGTTCCTGGTCACATTTTGTGCTTGATGGAGTTATCAGTGTGCTCCAAGATATTCACAGAAAAGGTTGACCCATTATGATCAAATTGCTACAGATAGAGAAATCTGCAAAATTGTTCATCGGGGAATTCTTTATAAAAAGAGTACACACTTATATAGAGAATTGTGTTGAAGGATTTCCCCAAGGATGGATTTGCTCATCTAAGGATTCAGATTATGTTGGAAATCTTTCTAAATTAAGATGTTTCTAGGTTTTTTTAAAATAAATGTAGCTTCTTTTTATAAAAAGGCAAAACCTGATCTTTGTTACTTTATCCCATTTCCTGTTCTCTCTCTTTCTCCCACCCGGCCAATTAGTGGTGGCCCCACAAGCTTGATTCAACTAATTCCTCGAGATGATTCATCCATAATTTTTTTCTTTCTTTCCTGTGAGAAAAGAAGGCAGCCAACAGCAATCACTCTAGAGATAAGATATTGGCCACTCGTACAAAAATGCATTCCAGCACTGACTCTATGACTGAGGACTGTATATGTTAAAAGGGGCCCAGGGATTCTAATATAATATGCACTGTGGTGCTGCGTAGAGGAGTGGTTTTTCTTATCCTTGCTTCCAGTTAACAGCTTGTCGTTGCTATCATCCACTGTCAGTACCCTTAAGTACAGCAGGATGTTCGAACCAAAGGATTAACAAGTGTGATAGTTGCCTGTTGAGAAATCATTGCTGGATAAAACTCAACTAATGTCTCCTAAAGTTCAATAGCTGTTGTACACCAGTTTAGTGTAAAAGAAAACATAATTGCCATTCTCCTGGAACTTGCTAGATTACATAATGTATCTGATAAGAGGATATACGTGCAGTTTCTCTGCATGGAATCTCATGATCTCCTCGCTTGGTATCTATAGAAACCTGCTCTGTGTATAACAAAACCTATCGATTTACAATCCATAACTAAAGTACAGACATCAAACAGTAGGTTAGTGAAACTCGAACTCACCCTGTACAAATCCAAACACGTTTGTTGATCAAAATATCAACTCGATACGTCAGTCTTGACTTACTCTCCATAACATAGCCATTTTACACATTAAGCCCCTAAATTAATCTGCATTCAGAAATTAGTGTTAATTGTAAGAAACATTGAAGAGTGTGAATACGACAAGGTCCAATATAAATGAGGCCAGATCAGATTTCATTTTGATCAACACAATCTAAATAGAACCTGTTCTTTTGTGTAACTGGAGCACAAAACTCCATTCACAAAGTTGGGAACTAATAAAACTTGACCTTTACTTACATGGATCACAGGCTCAGCTGCGTACCACAATTTGCTGAAATGTGCAGTTCCAACAATCTTGAAACAGAACAAACAACACCTTGAATTAAAGCACTTCAGAGATGCCCACAAATAAGTTGGGACTGCAGTATTTCCACAACATGGAGGCGAGTAATGACAAGCGTACTCAAGAAGATGTAGACCATGTTCAATTTGCTTTCTACATGTAGGATGTGCCTTGACAGCTGTTACATTAGCCTTTTATGCAGATTGTGAAGTTCCACTTGCCGTTCGTTGTTTTACCCCACCATCGCACATACCACCTTAATATAATTTGGAACTCCAGCCCTCAGCATAGGTGATAGTTCAATACCTAAATTGGCCTAAACACCCCAGACTTAGAAGGAAAATTAGGTAGACTATTCACTCCCGAATGCTATCCAACAACTCAACAATGTGGGGCAGGATTTCTCACAGCTACAGTTTTCCCAACTGTCTTCCAGCGTACACAGTCTAAGCTTCAACGTGAACACTCACTAAAGGTGAGCTGATACCCACTGGGGTAAAGGGTGGCTGATACACACTGTGGCACTTACCAGTGATTGCCCACAATGATTTATTTGGCCACAAAAGTCCTGAGCAAATTGTTCAAAAATTATTCTCATCTTTCATAAGAACATAAGAATTAGGAGCAGGTGTAGGCCATTCGGCCCTTTGAGCCTGCCCCGCCATTCAATAAGATCATGGATGATCTTCTCACCTAACTCTAATTACCTGCCCTATCCCCATATCCCCTCATCCCTCTATTTTTCAAAAATCTATCAATCTCACCCTTGAAAATGTTCAAGGACTGAGCATTTACAGTTTTCTGGGGTAGTGAATTCCATAAATTCACTACCCTCTGAGTGAAGAAATGTTTCCTCAACTCTGTTCTAAAAGGCTGACCCTTAATTTCAAGACTGTGACCCCTGGTTATAGATTCTCCTACCAGGGGAAACAGTCCCTCAGTGTCTACTTTATCTAGCCCTTTAAGAATCTTATATGTTTCAATAAGATCCCCCCTAATTCTTCTGTACTCTAGAGAATACAGCCCGAGTTTATTCAACCTATCTTCATAGGTCAGTCCCCTCATCCCAGGAACTAACCAAGTGAATCTGCTCTGCATCCCCTCTAAGGCAAGTATGTCCTTTTTTAAATAAGGAGACCAAAACTGCACACAATACTCTAGGTCTCACCAAAGCCCTCAGAAGACAACATATAGAATTGACCTTGTATTGTACAATATCTATCTTCAATGGGAATTAGGTAGGCATCATTGATGACGAGGCATGTTACAGTCCCCTGTTTTTGATTTGGTGTGTGGTAACAACATTCAAAAAGACTGGCAGGGTGATGTTCTTGGCACATTGTAATTTAAAGAGGAATCTTAATTCGGGAGGGGAAGGATGGCTTCTAATAATACAACAGATATATCAAGTAAACAAGTCAATTCATTTATAACACAGATGTAAAAGAAAAGCAAATTATCAATGTCTACTATTTCACTCCATACAGATTTTTTGAGATCTCAGTGCAAAAAAATTAGTTCCTTCAACATCTTCCTGGTCCTGTGAATGATATTTAACATTTTATTTTGCCACAAAAGCTGATGTTCATTCATCACTACAAAAGTCCCAGGCAGCCAGAACAAATATATATATTTTAAAAACAATATCTTAGATTACATAGCGAACATTCACTGGAGCCCTGTGGTGTATTCATTAGAGCACTCGCCTTCCAAGCAAGAGGACCTGGGTTTGATTCCCGGGCAGGGTGAAACATTAGATACATTTCCTTACTCCACAGGTCGATTTACCTAGCAGTAAGTAGGAACACGATTGTTAATCGATTGGCAGATCATTAACTGGAGGTATAATACATTCAATAAAATAAATAAAATATAAATTTGGTCACTCAAACCACGACTGTTTGTGAGATACTGATGTATGCAATTAGCTGCCATGTTTTGCCCACAAAACATAGTCAATTCACTTTCTAGTATATTCTGTGAAGTACTTTGAGACATCTCAAAGATGTGATGAAGCAATATATCAAATTCAAGGATTATTATTCACATATCTCACAGCACAGAAGTTACATGGTTTGGTCTTTCTGAAAATTAAGAGGCTCAAATCAATGTCTCTTGGAGGAACCACCACAATTTTGTTTTCTCACGGTCAGTGGGATACAAATAAAATGCAATTGTAGACAAAAATGTGCAGTCATTAGCACTCAGGATTAATGCTCCTGGTTGTGCACCTCTGGTCACATATCTAACCAAACGAGCAAAATCATTAACATGCATCATCCCTTCAGAACTTTAAACAGTGAAACTTTATTTACCAATGGGAATCACAGCACTGAGACCGATTAGGGGTGGGTTTGACATATTCTCTTTCAATTTAGCCAACTCATTCCAACTGCCCAAAGGACTGCAAATCACATGGAAACACTTACATAAATACACTGACTTCAGTGATGAAAATGTCATCAACAGATGGATTCTTTACTTTTTCTTCCGGTGCTGCTTTCACCGTGAAGGGCCATTTTTACTTCCACTCGATAAAGTGTGGTTTAAGTTGTCAAACACAGGTGATTATTATGTTTTGTTGAAAATCTTAATTTGAAAGAAAATGTTGGCCAAGAAAGATCAAATACAGTCACCTTAGCTTGAATTATGCTCATCCAACTCTGCATATGGTTACATACAGGAAACATCTTGTACATAGCAATAGGGCGGCCTGAAAACATATTTTGGGTGGGGGCAAACAGCTCACTGGAAACCACCTTCAGAAAATGTCTTGGGAGAAAAAAAACACACCAAAATGTCAGCGGCTTTCATCACATTGAACTGACTCTGTCTTTGTTCACTGCAGTTGAGGCACATATAGGAAAGATACTCCACCCTGCAGCTGTTGTACAAGCTGAAATGGATACAAGGAGTTTGATCCTGACAGATAAAGGGAATAAAGCCAAAAGAAACTGAATACCTACATTTCTAGGGTTGTACCTAAAACAAATAGCAGTGAGACAGACAAGCCTGTTTTATTGTCTACACAAAAGAAAAACTTGTGTACCTCGGTGATCTGGTGAACTTAGTTTCATTTAAATAATTTTCCGCAATTTCAAAGTTAAGTTTTACTCAAGTATGTATCACCCCATAGCATCTTGTACAAAGAGTGAACCTGAGCACAATTATAAAATAAATATCCACAAATGGGCAAATCCAGGTTGGCGCATTGTTTTTTTCCAACCCCCATCATTGCTCTTCGGTCACGGCATCTCCTTTCTGAAAGGTGTTCTAGGTTACTGGCCTGGAAGCTTGCTGCAGATATTTAACAACATTTAAGTTGTTAATTACTGATCCCATACCGCAATACATCTCCAACACATTGTGTTATTCAGTATTTGGCCTTATGATTCATGGCTGCAGATGCCCACATGATAAATTTGGAAACTGAACCATGGTGTGTGTGTGTGTGTGTGTGTGCGCGCGCGTGCTGCGCATGCAGTGGTGGGTAGGTATACACAATGCTGAACAATCATTTCACAGCTCCAAGAGAGTGAATCAGACAGCCATCGGGTTGGGTTTAGCTAAACTAGCCAGAAAATTTCTCCAGGGAAGAAAACGGAATAATAAAATAGGCGAATCTCACAGCTCTTACACACAGAAAAAAGGAAACAAAGGGAGGTTGTGAAAGTGTCTGGGGTATCAACTGCAAGAGTTCGGCCAATATAACTGGGGAAAGGTTAACAGAGGGTGTGGTCTGAATAAAGATGAGATCAGACCGATCTTAGCAAAGGATCAGAGCGAGCGAAAGAATGTGATGGGCGAAAGTAAGCTTCCAATCAATTGGGTTAAGAAAATAAGCATCAAAAATAAATAGACAGGAGAAATATTATTCATGGTGTTGAATAACATTTAACATGCCATGAATAGAGAGCAGTGATCCATCTGCAACATTATTTTATCCTAGTTTACAAACATTGCATGAAGCATCTCATCTAGGGAGATGAAATCAGGTGAGTAGATGTTTATTTATAATTGGGAAACCCCAATAGAGGGAATTCCTTCCAACACTTCCTCGGAAGTCACAAGGTCACTAATTCCCTTTCACCTTGCCAATATATTTATCAATAAAACAACTGGTCATAACATTTTTAATTCAACAGCACTCCGAGATGCTGCCCTGCAATGGGCGCTATATAAATGCAACTTGTTGTAGCAGTAATAAAGTGGTTTACTTGGAAGACTTAAAGTTCCAATGGCGCTATTTGAAAAGAGAAGGGAGTTTCTCTTGGTGTCCTGGTGCCCCTGCATAAAATTGTTGCATTTACCTCCTGGATGTTTGTGGGAAACTGCTATACACAAGTTGGCTGCCGTGTTCACCTTCAAAAAATACATTCATTATACTTGACAGAAACTACTGTCAAGCACTTTGAGATGATTCATTGCAACACAGTGCAATAACAAATTCAAGATTTATTTATTATGCTTATCTGAAGACAGCTGTAATAAGAGTTTTAACTAAAAAGTGTCCCTCATTATGTTATCTTTGATTTTCGCCCCTGAGTTAAATTCCCTGCGTCAGTCATTTGTTGGTGTGACCCATTCCAACAGGGAAGGGCTGCAGCTGGTTCCGATTATCCAGAAAATGTTCCCCTGGCATACGGTCCATTGGACAGTCTGAACCAGACGCCTCCCTATGAAGTTTGTGTTCTGGAATCAATCCATCTGGAATTTCTCCAGGTTCATCAAGACTCCTAAACTGCCTGAATAGAAGCACTGTGCCTCAATGCTCTGACCTCATTTCAAATAGGTGCTCTCCCAACCCAGCAAAGACTACACATGGAACTTCGGATGTCAGACATGGGCTAGCACTAGACTCGACCACAGGGAAAAGCTACAACTACTACTTGCTGATTGTTTTAAAAGAATCAACCTGCAGCCTCTCGCAAAGACATCGAAGATCAGTGATGTAAACTGAACTCTTATTCACATAATCCCACTCACTGCTGTCAAGAGTTACCAATGCTAACAGATTCACCACAATTTTTTTTAAAAAGTCTTGCTCCTTGGGGAATAAAATAGATTTAATTCTTAATGAGGTGCTGAAATCTGTCAGCATTTTGGGTGTGAGAATATAAAGACAGAAGATTCGCTTCTCTTCCCAGATTGAAACAAGGGAAAGAAAAGCAGAATAATGATGACTGTCCATTAAAAAGTTAAAGCACAAAGCATGATGGTCCTACAAAAAGAAAAGTGAGCCATTTTTGCCCATTGTTCTACCATTTTATTAAGCAGATTTGGTCATCTAATTTCTCATCTTTATGCTTAATCTATCAAATCCTTAATGCTCAATTTCTCATCAATCTCCCTTTTAAAAATTTTGATCAACTTTGCATCTACCACCTTCCAGGACTGCAAGATCCATATTCTCACAAGTCCTCTGTAGGTGAACAATGCTTTCTGAATTCACTTTCAATGACCTAACTATTTTCAGATGGTGTTCTCTTGTTTTGGATCCATCTACCAGAGGGAAAGACATTCCTTCAGCAAAAAGGATCTTTATCCAACATGAACAGCTGTACCGCTATCATTCAAGTATTTCCCCATAAAGTGAATAGCCAGTCTTTTTCATGACTTCCTTGTTTGCAACTTTATTTCCTCCGGTGGGATTAAAACCCTGCTGAGAGGTATTTTATTGGAAAAAAAATTGTCAGTGGAAAAGGTAAAGAGGAGGGAAAAGGAAACATTTAACAATTCCTCCAAGCAATGTCCCGAACTGTAGGTATTGTTTGCATTTACCCAAGGCTACAAATAACTCTAGGGGAAGATGATAAATTAAGCAACTGAATTTTGCTTGGTTAAACATCGTTAAACTTGCTTCCAAGGATGTTAAGTTACCTCTTTAATGCCAACACACATCTTTTCACCTTAATAATTCGACAAAAATAAAGGGGTTGCAATAGCTGGAGGAGGTTCATCCAGCACCTCAGTCACATTCCTGCAATTCAGCGCTTCAGTGATTGAAAACACTCAGAGCTTTGGGACGTCCTCCAGGCGTGAAAGGAGCTATATATGTGCAATTTTTCTGTTGTTGTTGCACAGAATACAAGAGAACGCTTGTCTGCTCGGTGATCCTCTTCACCAACCTCTCCACACTTTATCATCTCCCTCCATTTTAAAATCAATATAATCGTTGCGCCTCTAAACCTTCCTCCAGGACATTCTCGTAGTATTGAAATCAAGGCTCTTAACTCTTTCCCAAGACGTCAAGGCTGTGGAACTCTCTCAGTCTTCCTTTCTTTGTTATAAGAGTTTTAAAACAACCATGATTGTTTCCCCCCACCCCACCCCTAACATTTGAATGCAAATACAAATGTAAATACACGTTCCATTCCCCCACAACTTCCATTACTTACCATCAAACTTTCTATATCTAGATGCAAATGTTGATTGTAGTTTGTCACTAGTTTCCATCACAGCGTGTCTGAATTCATGCTGACTTTGATGGCTGAGCCTTTCCTCCATTTCCGAAGTGCAGCAGGTGTAACCCTGAGGACATACTTTTAGGTGTTCTCCTACATAAAAACAAGATATTACAAATCAGGATTGTTACGCCAAATAAGCTTTTCCAGATCGAAAGCTCACGCCCCAGTTATGAGCGAGTAGTCAAAGCATACACTTATAAAAAATATTTCAATAAAATGATGGCACTGGAATCTTATACACCAAATAAAAATAAAAGAGGATCGAAATAAACAAAACGTAACATTTTTATTATTTTTGATGGAGAATTTCCCCCATCAGAATTACTCGTTCAGATCCTAATCCAAACATATATAAAAATTGGGTTAAATCACACCAACTATCTGATTGTCAGACTACCTGTCTCTTCCCTTTACAAACCATAGATTATCAAGACCCATGAAGCTCATATTCATTCTAACCCTCGGCTCTATGAGCCTATCAACCTATCCTTGCCCGGCTCCACTTTGGGTCGAGTTCAATATCCTATCCTTGCTTTTAATTCCCTCCATGACCTCGCCCCATCCTTCCTATGCTTCATGTCCCCCTCCCACCATCAGTGATCGGGTTTTCAGTATTATCTGCCTCCATCCTGGAGTCCCTTTAACTTGCCCCTTTCCTTGTCTCCTTCTAAATCCACCTTAAGACCTTCCTCTTTGATTGTGTTTATGCCATCATTCCTTTGCCCTCCCACTAGTTCAGGTGGGCACGCTGGGCTGTCAAATGACTTTGGACATCATCCCGATGAGAAAGGTGCTGTAAAAATTTTAATTCAGATTGTAGTTGCTAGAGTGACAAAAGAAATCAAGTATACACCTGCCTGAATAGCCCATTGATATGGTAATGTTTGGCGTGAAGCCTACCCTGACTGAATCAGGCCATTGAGTGTCATGAAGTTACTGACAAGACTTTACTAGATGAGATGTCTGGAAGACTTGAAAAGCGCTATATCAAATGCAAGGATGATTATTATATTTGATATACTTTAAGATAAGTAATAGCAAGATGAGTAACAAGAGTATTTGGTTTGAGGGACTTCTTGTAATAAATAATATGCCCCACTGATAGCTCAGTGGTAACTGAATACTGTGATCATCAAGGAGGAAAAATCCAGTGAAAATACCCAGCCAACCATAATAAAAAATGTATTTTATTGTATGGGAAGTCCTGGTAAAATTATTGCATCATTATCAAGATAAATCAGCATCATCAGCATCTAGCGATTTAAAACGTTATTTCACTGTAATGAACATCTGAGTAGAAAAGTAATCCCCAAATTAATTCCCAAAGTAATTCCCTGTTCCCCGAACCTCACTACTGAGCTCAGGTTCCTCCTTTCCATGGTCTATCCCATTACATAATGAATACTTGGTCCTCTCCGTTTTCCACACGAGTAGAAAACACTAAAAAGTTAAAGAACAAAGCATTCTCCTGCCAAAAAAAAGCCCCTTATTCTAGCTGGAATGGAAAAGGCAAGCATAAAGTCATGGGAAAGCACTTAACCTTTTTTTTTGTTCTCCGTATGCTGCCTACACAGCCGTATTTGCAACCCTGCCAATGAAGGGATATGCACCACACCAACCCACAGGAACTCTGCTCCAATGCAGCATTCAGCAGAAATTCCACTTCTGCAGTAACTGTGCTGCAATTCAGCATCAAGAGTTTTGACCTCTTTTTTCCAAGTGATACCTTGACACAACCTTACAAGTTTGCTGTTCTCCAACATTAACTAAAACTCAAATTTCTATTATTAAGGATCAACACAAAATAAATGCCTCTCGTTTAACTTTCTGGTTTAAGGTGTTTAAAAAGGTTTTTTTTGTGGGGTTGGGGAAGAGAGACTCGTTCGAGTACCCTTAAAAAATATTTAGAGCCTGAATATTTATTTTGAAGAAAGGGAAGTGAAACATACAGAGCCATGTATCAACTAATGTATTTTTTAAAATAAAAAAGCTTTTGTTTCTAAACGCAACAGAAGATTTTTCAGAATTTTTTTTAAAAACATTTTTTTAAGCTCACACAAAATGAAAATGCCCTGCAGTCTTAAACTGCGACAAGTTTCTATTTTACTGTAATTTCTGAAAGTACATTTCTACACTACTCATCTATCCTTTCCTGACCCAAATTACACAGGGGGTGTAAGGTTAGTTACCATTTCAAAACCCAATTCAATGCAATCCAGGAACCTGGATATTCAAAAAGCATGGTTCCTTAAGAAAAGTCAGTGGTTCTCTCAAAAAATACTATTGAGACTACGCTGGGGAAGCAAGGGGAAGAAATCAAAACCAGTTGAGGTCTACATTAAAACCGTATGGTGTGCTTTGACAGGATTATTTTCTCCCAGCTGACTGTAATAATGAAGGTGTCCAATCTTAAGATTCACGATTCGCTTCTGATAACACACTCGGAAATGCCAGCACAACAAATATCATGTCTGAGATTATTTGTTTTTAAAAACACATGTGTAAAATAAACTACAGTACATAGCATTGAAGTTTCAAAAAATTTATACGCAAGTGAATGTGATACAATAACAACAACAAAATATAGAGCGCCTTTCACATCGGGAGGACGTCCTACAAGTGAATCCTTCAAGAAAAATGACTGCTATTCATTTCACCCCATCTTTGAAAATTTCCCATATTGACATAGGTCAGTGGTCGATGACTAATGAAGTCACAGAAAGCCACTCTAAGCTGTACTTGTTCATACGCTGCACTCCAAACAGCAAAAATTGAAAGCAAAGTAATCAATTTCAGCCACCAGACAGGAAACGCATTCCAGGCAGCGACTGCCAGCGTACAAAAAACAACATCTGCACAGTTTTACACAACCCTCCTTAAATAAAGCTGTAATGAATTGTACACAAGGTGGACAAGGTAAGTTGTCCACCTTAAAACCAGCAGTCATACTCCACTGCCTTAGTGAGGTCAGCTGTTGACTCATCCTTTCAATTTAAATGATGCCTGCAGTATGCACAGCTTTGAATTGAAATCCTGAACAACATGTATTTTATCATTTTCTACTTGTAGGAACTTGACCCAGTCTGAAAGTACCTCTGTCCATATAGATCAAACTGCCTTGTGTAACAGACAGAAAACAATTTAAGGTAGAACATAGTGTAGAAGGATTTAATAGACTTTGCTAAATATCACTATAACATATCCACAAAGTGTACCACCTGTTCTACTTTGTGGATGTTGTCATGAACTCTCAAATTATCCATCAACTTGGAATTTCAGGCCTAATCCATGGGTGCCTATATGCTTTTTAGCACGGCTGTTCCAATGACCATTCTGGCTTGCTCGTGTTAGCTGTTACCCCTGGAACATTTCAGCTGACTAATTCACCATTATCTTCAGCTTCTCCAAACTGAGGTGGATGTATATTAAACAAAAAGTCAACGTAAATACAGCAGTTTCCTAGAAATCAATGTACCTAAAATGACAATGTTATTAGATAAGTCTGCTATATCAACATGCTTTGCAATTGTCAGATAGCATTAATAATTGTCTACCTTTGATCAAAAAACTCATCTAACTAGATTCTTGACCAAAACCGACTCAGAATCACTGCTCTTACCCATTAGACCTACTGACTAAAAGCACAGAACCTACTTCAATAGAGTGTGCTGTAAGTTTAGAAAAACACACACATGCACAGTACCTTACTGTTCTGTACTAAGTGTAGAGAACTACATGCTATACCAGAATAAACCTGAATCCATTATTCCTTAGAGGACCCCTCACTCCAACTATGCCAAACAAGAGAACAGCTGTCTATATGAAGCTGACCTAATTTAGTCAGTCATGAAGGGCATTCTCAGAGCCCACCATCACTGAAACCATCCATGCTATGATTCACTAGCAAAACTCCACCCAACTTCCCCGGTTTGAATTGGCCACTTCATTCGAAGCAGTTCTGCTCTCAGAGTAATTATCCAAATGAATGATCTTATTCTAACATTGGGCAAAAAAAATATTCAGAAAACCTTTGTGGTTTGTTTTTGGAAATAAAATGTAAAATTAAGTAGAAAGGTGGTTTAGTGACGTGTTGTACCTTTCAACAAGCAGCAAACCAGGTTTTCCATGTTAGGCAGAGTATTGTGGCAGCCACTAAGTAAAAGAAGACACATATACATCTAGAGGAAGTTAAGAAATTAACGATTTGAACTTGTCAGTGTGTTTTAGGGTGGGTGCGCCCCTTTCCACCTTCAAGTCAAGTCTCAGTTTTGAAGGACTATTCAACAGCTTCCTCAAACCCACAAATGGGTTCCATGTGATAGTTCCCTCTAACTGACCCTGGACACTTTGTAAGAGCAGCCCGGAGGCATGGAAAACGAAAGTGCTGAGTACCTGTTTTTCCCTATCTTTATTGTGCCCCAGAGTGGCACGAACAACCACTCTTCTCACCCTTTTTAGCTCAACCTCCAAAGGCAGAGGGGAGCTACTTTGGGAGGATACTGTCCTTAGGATAAGATGTTAAACCAAGGTCCCTTCCATCTGTTGAAGGTATAATGGCACTTCATGCAAACAGAATAGATTTCTTCCATTATCCTATTCACAACCACCCCCAAATAAAATTTACTTAATAATGAATAATTGCATTTGATCTAGCACCTTTCTTTTTGGCAGAAGTTATCAAACCACTCGACAAGTCAGTGTTGTGACTTGGTATATTTGTTGGACATCTGTGTATGGTAGTTATATCAAATTGATATTCAGTAGGAAAGGAAGGCAACTAAACATAACATACATACACATGTCTATTACAGAACAGCCTAAACTGCCTCCCTCGATATCATCTGGACTGCCCCACACAACAAAAAACCTCCAGGCTTTGTCACCATTACTTACTCCACCTAACAAATGGGGCATGCCAAATTAGTCTGCTCCACTCCTCTACATTAAAAAAAACACAGCCTTTGCAGGGTATTTCAACTTAAAGCTGAAAGAAAAAAATATTCTTAATTGGCAGAGTGCTGGAGGTGGTGACACAATATTAGTGATTTTACCCCCAACACCAATTAAGGCATTCCAGTCCTTCAGCGACTGTTCGCTTTGGAAGACATTCTGAAATGCGCTCAAAGATCACAGAGATTGCAAGAATCGTACGGCAAGGCATTTGTATCCTTTTGGTCAGTGCAGAGATTTTCCAAACTAAACCAACCTCAGCACAAACATTTCAAATATTCTGGCCTTCACAAAGTCGCTTCAGAAGCTTTCACCATCCATTGCAAGTTAGACAAAGAAAACCTTTCAAGTGCCACTTTATTATTCTAGTTCACACAAATAAGGAACTTCACCCACTGCGCAAGGTAATTAGCACAATAGACCGTCCTCAGCAATGCAAGGTTATTTACCCCAAATGTTTAGAAACTCAAAATTTCCCCCTCCACCCACGCAAAGGAAAAACCTCAGAACATTACCTCAGAACCTATATTGTCAACGAGTAAGTTTCATTACTCCGCACACCTGATAATAATCCCTCAAGAAAAAAAAACAATAATTGGTCACTTCAATTCACGATTGCTTATGGGACGCTGCTGTGCGGCATTCACCCACAAATATACAGTCAATTCACTTTACAGTATGTTCTGTGAAGTGCTTTGAGCTATCTAGAAGACGTGAAAGTTGTATAACTAATGCAGGGATTATTTATTATTATTTAAGTATGATGGGACATTGTTTCCTTTGTCCGATTAGGATATTTATAAAAAGTTATGAAATTTGTTGAGTGCATATTTATTTTTAAAAAGATATCTTTATTCTGTAGGCAAATCCTAAAAAGCACAATGTTTTAAAATAAAGATGTGGTGGGACATTTTCGTAACTTCAATATGACTTGCATATAGCTGGAAAATTAAACTCAAATGATAGTATTGTGTTGTAATCCCCATGGAAATACTTGGGGCATCAATGCCTATCAGCAGCTGTTTACTATATTAAGAATCATCCAACTTGTATTATTACAGGAAAATACACAGGAGATGCATTGTAAAACTCTAGTACATACATATATCAGATAACATCAGAACAAGCATGCAAATTTGAATCCAAAAGGGCGTCACCCAGCAAGATAATATAATTCAGATAAACCATAAATCCCAGGAATGCCCAGCTGTTCGCTCCTGTGCCAATCTCAGTGCTAAAATGGTTGTGAACCCATTGCTGACATGTTTTTCCACTTACAATACTCAACTTCTGGTATTTACTCAAGAGGATGAAACAAACAAAGAAACTAGCAATACAACTACGACAACGTGCTTCATTACGAAACCACATTCAAGTGCATTTCCTCCAATTTACATTGACAATAGAGTATCTGATCAAAACATAACTATGAGATGGTGCAAGTTGCAGCTCTCTGACTACTTTCAAAAGCCCTAGCTGGTGCAGGATTTCCCCATACTGCATAAACAGCAGGTATGATCATGGAGGGGAGCAAAATCATAGGTAATTTGAGCAATCGTTGCTGTAGATGGCCACAGAGGAAAGAATCAGGTTGGCGGACAGAAAACCGCATGAAGGTTTCACACGTGCCGTTTTGTTCAGTTTGAGCAAAAAGACAAAATGAGTCACAAGTTATAATGCAACAGTATTCAGCTGCACACTTCTTGGAATCGATAGCATCACACATTTATTTTCAGGGTGTTGTCCACAGAACAAAGTTCAGAGTCTGAGTCATGCTACATGTGGTTTTCAGAATGTCTTGACCTCAGCATTTTATGTTGGTCAGCTGGTGTCTGACACATGCAGAAATCGTCAACGTGCTCAACAATATCCAGACCAGCCTGAGAGTTGCACATGTGTACCATCTGGACATAGAAGCTTCCCCCACACAAAAAAGTGTCTGAAATGGAATGCATACTCTCTTCCAACTTGAATGCCTCCAGATTTGGGTGGAATTGTAGCTCAGTGGAATCCTGTAGTGCGGTGGTGAGAGCACTCGCCTCACAAGCAAAAGACTTGGGTTCAATTCCAGGCAGGGTGAAACATTGGGCAAGTTTCCTTACTCCACATGCCTGTTTACCCAGCGGTGAGTAGGAACCTGGTTGTTAAGTCGACTGATGGATCGCTTTTCCAAGGATAATAATTCCTTCAATTTTTTTAAAAAAGGTCAATCCACAACTGTACACTGCTGTGCGCAATTGGCTGCCACATTTTGCCCACAAAATATACCATCAATTCACCTTAACAGTATATTCTATGAAGCACATTGAGACGTCTTGAACAGTTGATAAGGCACTTTTATCAAATGCAAGGATTATTATTATAATTATGAAGGAGTCCACAAGACTGGTTCTTCTTTAGCTGTCGGTGAAGTTTGTACATGACATTTACCAAGTGGGAAATGTCCAAGTGGCTGTTGTTTTTTACATTTTGTGATCAGTGATGATTGGTTACACAACATGGTTGCGATAATATAATCCTTGCATTTGACATTGCACCTTATCAAATCCTCAATGTTTCACAGGATTTATGTAAAGTGTAATGACTATCTTCTCAGCAAGAAACTGTACCAAGAAGTTGTGAAGTTACCCCTGCCTTGGCAGGATTTCTTGATGTGGGGGAAGGGGAAGAAATAATTTGGGTTCATGCAGATATTTCCAATTGGGCCTCCTTCATCCAATTGGATCAGACTATTTACTTTACCTCCTCCCAATGCCATGTTGTGCTTGTGTGTCCAATCTCATTCCCACAACAGGAGACTTCCAAAATAGAATACAGGGAGGACCCATATCTGTACAACAGACTGGGAATTTGTACTCAAAAAGTGTGTAATACCTTATTGACTAGTTGCTAAAAGACTATTACAGATAGGACAGCGTGCCCAGCTTGTGAATGCCCTTTCCGAAAGTGGATTAAATACACTTGGGGGTTTTGCAGTCACACCATAGACCTCACATGTCTTGAAGCTATGTTCATTGAGGTACAAGCCTCTCTCCACATAACTAACATTTATTACTACTGTACTACAGTTTTCCAATTCCCAGCACTAGATTTTAAAGGAAATATCCCTTGTAGAAGCTGATGCACTTAATAAAAATAATAATAATAATAATCCTTGCATTTGATATAGCGCTTTTCCGTCTTCCCAATGTCTCGAAGCACTTCACAGAATATACTGTAAAGTGAATTGACTGGATGTTTGTGGGCAAAACAAGGCAGTGCTGGGATGCAGTCAAGCAACATCCAGAAGGAAACCAAAGGAATGGCAGCAACATTTCCAAACATGGCCATTGTTCTCCCCAGGAATGGTCCACTCGCTCAGGTTTTACTGCACTGTTTTCATTCCGACATTTCAGGGAGCTAGACTGGCAGCTTTGTAGTGGCTGAGCTTGCAGCCAGAAGGGTGGAGGAATTCACTGATGGTTAAGAAAGGAGGGCAATGGAATTGATCACACATAGCCAAACATCAAGTCTGGAGAGAGAGTCTACACTTCATTCTTCAAGCCCGCATGCTGTGAATGTTTGGTTTGTCCTTATGGCTGCCAACAGGGGTATTTAGTCAAGGCAAAGAAGAAAATAAGGATAAAGGCAATCTATCTGGCCCCTTGTCAGAGGTGGAAAAGGGGATTTGAGAGAGGTCCCCTTTGGTGTTGACAGAGAAGGAAGGACCACAGCAAATTATTTAGTTCCAGGATCTGATGAATACCTCATGTCTTTAATCAAACGTGCAAAAGTGAATGTTTATGTTCATCACCTTTGTTTAGCTGTGAGGAAAGACTGTTTGACAATGATTTACCTGTGATCACCATTAATTTTGCTGGATTGGATACCAGATGAGTGCATTTACTGGCATAAGCCAATTAACTTTCGATTCCTCCTAACTGTGGTACGACAGACAATTAACCCCCAAAATACTGTGTGGGGAGCAACGTACGGTACTTCTAAACTCAAAATCTGGCTCATGGCATGGAAGTGGGCAGTTATTTCTTTTTAAAAACAAAATTGCACAAGCTGATACTTATCTATCTCTCACAACACTTTGCCGCACTTACTATAATAATATAATCCATCAGTATAGAACAGCCCAACAGAAATACGGATGAATTCAGTCCAAATAAGTTAAAACTTGTGTGTAGTAAATAGATTTTGTTCATTGCCTCAGTCTGCCTAACATACATCATTAAGAAACTGCAGGAACTCTACTAAAAAAGCAGGTAGTTAACTGCTTTAGCCCTCGTTGGTCTCATTTTTCCACATTCTCCAGGCACAGCCCCCCTGCTGCTCCCATTGTTCTTAACAGGCAGCAGAGGTTAACTGGGCCTCCTCAGAGAAAGGTCAGAGCTCAATGCCTCCAGGCCTACGACCTTGGGTTACTGTTCCCACGTGTCCGTCTGAAAACCATGCAGGGTTACAGGTAGCAACAATCTATCCGGGCGATCTACGAGTCTTCACAAACAATTTAAAGACTATTAAAAATTCTCTAATTGAACGCGAGACGAAAATGCTTTCATGATACACAGATATCAAAAGGTGCTGCAGCTTTGCCCCATTAATACACTTCCTTAAAATCTCAGCTTTGTTGTCACAAATGGGCCAGACATGTGTCCACATGTTCGAAGGGGTTACAATAAGGAAGAGGACAGATGAGGAATAGTCACGTTATTCTTTCCACTCTCTTAAAAAACAGCTGCAAACAACTTGTTCACTTACTGGTGTGGTGATGGAACCCACGTGACAGACAGACAAGAGGGAATGGGGAAAATAAGGGAAAGCTAAACGCACAAACTTTTTTTTAAATAAAAAAATTCTACTATTACAGTCCTCACAGTGATCCTCTGCTCTGAATACAGAAGAATACTTAAAATGCATATAACACTGTATAAATTGTGCATTTGCCTAATAATAAATTGTTATATTTTACAATACATTCTGTGAAACTCTTTTGAAACTGTCTCCTATTGTAGAAGGTGTTATATTAAATTAAAACATTTTTAAATACTGATTATAAAGCAACATTTAGCCTGCATTTGAAAACAGGAAAGGACACACGGAGTAGACATTGGAACAGAAGCAAACCACCAAATAATGCTGTCATAGTATGATACTAGTTTTAGATGACACTAGAGAATGACACTACATTCAGTATAGCATCTTTCACATCAGTAGGGTGTCCAAAAGTGCTTTGCAGGATATACTGTACAATGCAGTGACTGCATGTATTTTGTGGACAAACAAAACTGAAGGGTTTCATAGATTTCTCTACAGTTTGCAATCTCCTGTTTCTGTGGGGTACATTTAGAAATCTGTTCAGACTTATACGATTGCAACTTTCTCTATTCTACAAGTTTCTGTCTCATTCCATTTTAAGCTTTTTTTTGCTTAAGGATACAGTTAATACCAATCAGCATAAGCTTACACTGAAAGCTACAGAACATATTAAGTAGCATGAGATGGGGGGTGAAATACTTTTGAGGCTTCATTACCACTTCAAATTAATAGCTCATGAAATGATTTTTGCTTTCCTTGGGAACTAGGCATGCATTTAATGTTGAGTTTTGTATCTTGGAGGAGGGGGAAATAGGAGACTGCACACTGTATTCCAAAAGCATTCAGAGAAGTTATGTTAAGCAGGCCAGAATTCCAGCTGTAGATAATAATAAATCCTGCCTTAAAGCAGAGGAAGTTCCTCCTGGGTGCAATCATGCAGAAAGGAATATGGCAGAATTCCACTGTGCTCAGACACACACACACACATATAGTGTACTGGAACTTCTAAGTAAAACAACTTGCTATACAAAAACTTTACATTGTTAAACCTTTTTTTAATTTGCATTAAAAGTTTTACTCTTAGTTGGATTTGTTTTAGTCTATCCATCTTGTAATTAGTAATGTTGATGGTTAGAGCACTTGCCTTTACAAGCGAGAGTCCTGGGTTCAAGTCCAGGCTGGGTGAAACCTTGGGTAAGTCTCTTTACTCCACACCTAATAACCCATCAAAAAAAATTGGTAATTTCAATCCATGTCAATTCACTTTACAGTGTATTCTGTAAGGCACTTTGAGGCGTCTAGAAGATGTGAAAAGCGCTACTGTATATCAAATTCGGGGATTATAATTATTGCTGCGGTCAGTTTCCACTGAACAAATTACAGCAAATGTTTCATTTCAGAGGAACTGGATTGAGTAACAATTTATAGCAACGTAATAAATGCTCAGAAGGATTTAGGTTGTGGATTGCATTTACATTGATAATGATTATAGAAGAAATCAAACCCACAGCAAGGAAACAATAGTATTGCAACAGCGCCTTTCACATCAGGAGTATATCCAAAAGTTCTTTGCAGGATATACTGTAAAGTGCAGTGACTGCCTGTGTATTTGTGGATAAGCAATACTGGAGGCTTCCATGGATTTTCCTGCAGTTTGCAATCTCCTGTGAATGCTCAGTCCATTCAGAAATATCTGTGACTATCAACTAAGTGAGTACAAAGACAGTGAGTGAAGATTTCATTTTTATTTCTCATAAACCGCTACAATGTTCCTCTGGCAAAACCAAAATTCACATTAAATTTATGTGTGTGTGTGTTTTTACAACCACCAAAATGTTATCAGGAGGCTAACATTCCACAACTTCCCTGAACTGATTCCAGGCCTTTATGTAGGAAAGATAGCAAATCACAGGAAATTGGCCTTAGAAATTCCAATGGCTTGACCCTCCTGAAAACTAGCCTTCTGCCGACTGCACTCCATTATTCCTGTCTACTACTGTCAGGCTTCCCTGCAGCCTTCCTCTGCCAATCAGGCCAACAGATGGAGATAGCTAATAAAGACCAATTTGTCTTGTGCAGTACAATCAAGACAATCAGCACTCACCTCTTCAACAGATCTGACACAGTAACCTCTTAAGCCAAGGTCCCTTCCAGTTCCCTGAGCCAGCCCCAGAAGGATTAGCACTTCAGATTAACAACATAATTTTACACAACTATGGCAGGTAAGGTTTAAAGAACGTTTCCACTTCCCGAAAAGCTTACCTAAATCTTACATAATGTCTCCTCAAATTTGAACATTTAAGAAAATAGCTATGGTCACTTTATTGTGGAACTCTGTAGCTCAGTGGTTAGAGCACTCGCCTCACAAGTGAGAGACCTGGGTTTGATTCCTAGAAGTGCAAAATCTTGGGCAAGTCTCTTTCCTCGACACCCCTGATAATAAACAATAATAAATTGGTCACTTCATTCCACGACTGTTTATGGGATACTGCTGTGCACAATTGGCAGCCACAGTTTGTCCATAAAATATTGTCAATTCACTTTACAGTATATTCTGTGAAGCGTTTTGAGACTTCTAGAAGACAAGAAAAACACTATCAAATGCAATAATTATTATTATTTATTATGATTGTCGCCACAACCAATATGGAAGTGATTGAAGTCACACAATTTCACAGAGTTTCTCCTGAAAGATGTTTATATCCTGTCCTGTGTTCTGTGTTAGTTTGTAGCCATCCACTCTCCACCATACAGATAACATGTTTTCAAATTAACATTAAAAACAATTAGACTAGAGGTCGTTAGATCCTAGAATTAGATTATCTGTGACCACATCCAGGACATTTAAATTTTTGCACAACATGAAGACTCTCTCCTGATGATTCCATTGCTGAATAGCCTCTTGATGCCCATGAACAGTAACCAATTGGTTAATGGGGAAGTGGAGGGACAGGTCGGAAGTCAATGCTTTCGTAAGTCGTTCTTTGCAAATCTTTAGGGTACGAGCAGGAGTGAGGAGTGTGTGGCCACTCACATGAAGTATAAACTTCAGAAATGACCAGTTTCCGTGCTCTTCGCATTCTTAATAAATGTGTTGGGGGGGGGGGGGGTTGGGGGGAAATGGAGAAAGATTTCAGCAAGAGAAAGCAGTTTCTTTTTTTTTTAATTGGAAAGGCTTTCTTATTTTAGAAAGGCTTTACAATTTTTTTTAGTAGATTTTAGCAAATAGATTGGTGGCTAATCAATAATTGATACTGGCACTTAAATAAAACATAAATTTTAAAGAACTTATGATTCCATAGTTTGGGGCAAAAACCAAACTCTGACAAGATTGCAGCATTGAAATCATTCCCAGCTTGTCATTCTATACATAATCCTCAAAATAATACCTAATATAGCTACCAGTCATTTTAAACCTTGCTTTGCTGGTGATCAATATTATAAACCCAAAGCAAGATTTATGGTCAGCTGCCTCTATATTGATGCGAGGAGAAGTACCATCATCATCTTTGAATCATTTACTTCCAAACTTTAGAACCATCACAAACAAGTCCATTCTTGATCTGTATACACTACTGTAGTAAAACGTTTCCTAACACAATACTGTACCGAGTAGCTGTAGAAAATCATTCATGGTCTTGCATAAGTTATTTTAGCCAAACTCAGCTTTAAGAAAAGGCAATTTGAGGAGAGTTGAGCATTCACTCAGTGCAAATTTTATAATTTTAAGATTGAAAACAACTTTTGGTGTTAACCATTTTCAAGTTGGCTACAACCCTTCACATCCAATATACATCATATTCTACATTCAGTCCCCAAGTTACCCCCATCAGTAAGTTAAACACAATTTCACACCATATTCTCATACAGAATATTTTCATTTATTATTTAATAAAACTGGTTTTGTAATTGGAAGAGAAACATTGCTTATTAAAAGCACAATATCAATACTCTAGCCTTTACACTAAAACAATCCGCTGGCCCACAATATACATATATATATTTTAAAATACACAAACAACTCCACCACATCCCTAAGAATATGCCATAACACAACACATGTTTGGTGAGGAATTTTCTCTATTGCATCAAGCTGAAATCAGAATGCAATAAAAATGGTCTTGCTCCACACAAAGGATTATTCCAGTAAATTAGGTCCTGGACCACGGTTGTCAGACCAGCATTTGAAGTTGGTGTCTATATTAATAAGATGCCTTTTGTTGTGTTTGAGAACAGAAAATTTGTTTGATCATATCTAATTTTCTGAACTTTGTTGCTTGATCGAGCAACTATGTTTCCAACCACAATCTTCAATTAGAGCTTCTCCTAAACATGTACAGTACCTAAAAAGAGGAAATTCAAAACCATTAACAAATGTCAGGTCCGCTTTCAAGATAAGAGTCTGGATGTTGGCCAGATTCAGATTTATTGTCCATTATTATTCACTACAGGAAACAATAATTTTTTTCAAAAAAATAAATGAACCGGAATGAGAAAGACACTGGATCAACATAGTTGGAACTATCTGAAAGGAGGCTTTAGCTAATACGCCAAAATGTTGCTATTCTAAATCCATTTGACTTGATGTTCAAAATTAATCCATTATGCTTTGGACTCACAAAACCAAAGAAGTATCCACAGCTGAAATATTCAATCCATTACTTGAAGGGCTTCTTTGCTGCTGGTGTCAGTACCAAGACACACGTCTCCAGTGGTCATTAATCACTTCTACGGTTAGGCAGAGAATGATAAACAAATGCAAGATGAACGGGAGATGAACGATTTCACAAGCCATATGTTGCACTCAATAATACTATCTCCCAGTGTGGTGAACCATACCAATTTTGGTTCCTTTCCATTTCCAACCAAACAACTGACATAATTAGGAGTCCACAAATAGCAAACACACTTCAAATGGACAACTTCTGTCTTATGCATGTGGGATCTAGAGTGATACCATCCCACACAGTGACATGACATACACTTTGTCAGCAGATACATGACTCCAAATTAATAAGCTATTTAAGTGCAATATCTGAGGAGTACACATGAAAGGTTTAATTTCCACCGAGTTTCATGTCTGTTTGGCTAGTTAAAAGCATGGAATGATATAGCAAGGCTCAAGCCAGCATAGAGAAACTGGATAGCTGTTAGACTGCGGTATGTTTCCATACATACCAACACCAAATCAAGAAGTACAAGAGGTCTGCGGAAAACCAGTTTAGTTCATACTGGAAAGAGTCCAAAACAGTTACATGGCTCCTCTTGGAATCTAGATTGCATTAAAAATAAAGCACAGATCAAACAAGCAAGTCTTCACAACTCCTTTTTTTTTAATCAAAAGATCTGCCTAGCTTTTGTCCAAGGACACTTCTCTCAGACCATGGCTTGCATTTTGTGATGCCTATCGCTCACATTCTGCTTTACATTCCAGCTGTGCAACCTTTGGAAAATACTGCACAATGCGAGCATACATTTGAGCATACATCTCTGCCTTCTAAAGAAGAAAAAAAATTGTTCAACGCCCCATTGTTAAGAATGAACATTTCTTGGTATAAAGTTAGCCAGTTTCAATCAGAAAACTGCTCAAGAGCCAAATGATTTTCATAATCACTGCTCCAACCTTACACTGACAAACAATTACTGTACCAGCTTTTATCTCAGTCAAGTAATTGTGCTGCAATAAAATTTACTTCAGGAGGGGAGAGAGGTATAATTTTCCAAATTAATAATGTTTTATCTTAACAAGAACACAACTCTGTGTGCACGTTTTAGGTTACCCTCTCTAATAAATGCCAATGTAATGTATTTATAGCATAACTTGTTAACTACAGTATGTTGATAGTCCAGTATTAGTCACTGAATGTCGTATAACCGCATTGCACTTTCACCTATATACTTCAAGCTACCGAAGAGAGTGAAACTATGGACCACACGGAATACCTAATTAGTACAGCAGTAAATTAAGGCCAGTGATTAAGTTTGGGGAATTTGCAGCTTCTTCACAAGTTTCTCAAGCCTCATGATCTCTTCAAGTCATCAGAAAAAGGATTTTCCAGCACTTAATTACTTTATTGTTGCAGGAGGCCTCATCATTATAAGCATAGCCTGCATGAGTTCACTGCCACCTCCCAAATCTGTAAATGTATTACATATATAAAAAAGCTATTCAAAATATGCATAACATCTCCGTAACTTTGTGAGCTCAAACCCATGCTGGCCAGGTGTCTGATCAATGTGTGACTATCTTCTCATGGGTAGCGGGGAAAGGGAAGGAGGTTAACCTGGTTTCATAGGGGCTCCACAGGCAAAGGGGCAGCAAATATGACAGAACTCTTTGTGTGGAATCAGGAATCCCAACATTGAAACCAAGCAGGTTCACAGTACCCCAAGGGCACTGCGGATGATCGACCAAATGCCCTGGCTCATCAGTTTTCTAATAACTAGCGCGAATGCAACTTTCCATGCCAATAGGATAAGACCGGTGACAAAACAATAAGGACATTAATAGACTTTGAAGAATGACACATTTGCAAGCTGTGTATGTGCAGTGCTGTGGAATCAACCCGGCAATATAAATGTAAGATTTCACAGCACCAGTAGCCTTCCAATTAGAGAACCACTTTTTCTTGATGTGGTTCTTTAATATATATATATATATATATAGAAAGAGTCAGACTATCAATTTAATGTCACCAAATAAATGCCACTTTATGGGCTGTCGTGTGTTGTGAACCAGTGTTAATTAGAAAATGATGGAGAGATTGTATGAAGCGTTGAATTTAAAGCCATTAACCCTGACTTGGCTTAACTTCAACACAGCTGCTTCGAAACATCGGAGTTAGAGGTTGAAAAGGGCAACATTTTATTCAACGCCACTACATTTCCCCTCTGTTCCACCGTGTTCCTCTTAAGGATGAGATCACATTACTGTTCCATTTCACTTACCACACAATTCATTTACGCGCTCCTCTTCTTACAATAAAATTGATGCCGAAAAACAGTGAAAATCCAAATGTTAATCTTCTGTCACGCAGGGCACAAGTAGCAAAAATATGATACATATTAATAGCTCCAGTGACTGAGTACCTATTGTCAATTATGCTGCTATATGGGTTTGGAGCTCCTGTGGCTCAGTGGTTAGAGCACTTGTCTTGCGAGTTGGGGAGACCTGTGTTCAAATCCAGGCAGGTCAGGGCGAAACTTTGGGCAAGTTTCCTTACTCCACACGCCTAATAATAATCCCGCCAAAAAAAACAATAATAAAATTGGTCATTTCAATCCACGACTGCTTGTGGGACGCTGCTGTGCGCAATTGGCTGCCGCGATTCGCCCACAAATATATACAGTCAATTCACTTTACAGTATATTCTGTGAAGCGCTTTGGGATGTTGATAAGACGTGGAAAGCGCTATATTAAATGCAAGGATTATTATTATTATAAAATCAAACAATACGTGTGTGATGTAGCGTCTTCACATTGGGAGAACAAATGTGAAGTACAAAGTGCTTCACAGGATATATTGCAAAGGTGTGATGACTGTATTTTGTAGACAAACACAGCAGCCAATTTGCACAATACAACGTCCCACAAACAGCCATGAAGTGAATGCTCAATTTTATCCGGGGGACGGGAAAAATTCGCTTCTTGAATAGTGTCATGGGCTCTTTAATGGCTACCTCAATGGGCAGACGGGATCTTAGTTTGACATCTCATCTGACGAACAGCACCTCCAACAACATAGCACTCCCCAATTACTCGATTGAAGTGGCAGTCTAGACGGGATTCAAAGTCTTCAATTGGGACTTGAACCTACAACCTTCCGACTCAAGACGCAAAAGTACTGCCAGCTGAGCCAGGCTGACACCCAAGGCAAAAACTGAACTGATAAGTCTGTACTGGAAATCTATTAACATGCCAAATTTTCTTGAACCAAGTCTATCAAACCAGATATTGAGTTTACACCTGAAAACAAATACAATCAGGCCTAATTGTTGGAACAGAGATCCCAAAGGTCTTTTCAATCCCTTTCAGCTCTTTAGTAAAAAAAACTTAAGAATGCAGAAATCTCACAAGTGCACTTAAGCTCATTCGATTTCAATGAAGGTCAGCAGACACATTACCCAGAATTATACGGACACAATACCAAAGAACAGACGTTACACCCAACCCCATCAGATTTGCTTTCTCTTAGGGAGATTCAGGAAATTATTACCCATATGCAATTGCAGAACAAGTTTTAAAATGCAATGGCAAAGGATTTTCTATGGGAATTCTTTTCCCCCAAAAAAAATTCTTCAGCAGCACATTTCTTGCCAAGTAGAAACATACAAAGGATTGCCTGAACACAGTTTAGGACCTTTACACTGGCTGCTAAACATTTCTGAAGATCATGGTGCTGCCCAGTGATTTTCCACAACACGAATCAAAATGTAACAGGGTATAATTGCTAAAAACGAAACATTTTTCGAAACCCAGGTACTAAATTAGAAGGGGAAGGGAAGAATGAGCTAAACAATCTTCCCAGATGTCAATTTAGTGTAAAGTCATTTCCTCTTGAATGAGTAACTTGTGTCTCACGGTAGTTTAATTTACTCAACAGGATTTGTGCTCCATCAAAATTGCCCTTGGAACTGGAACTGAAAAAACATCAGCCACTCAAATATTGCAGTGCAGGGTCAGAATTTCACCAGAAGTTAAAATTCCATGCGCTCATTCTGGAAGAACAATAACTAGGACCTTCATTTGCATAACATTCTGAAAATACCTTAAGTCTTATAAAAAGCTCATTTTAAGATGGTTCCGCATTTAAAAGTCATCATCAAAAGGAAATGTAGGTAGGGAGAAAATGTTGTTTTAAACAGGACTGTGTTTCATAAGGGACCAGCAATGAGTTTCTTCAAACCCCTCATGTTTCAGCAACACAAAAGATTCCTCAACAAGCTTTCCTTGGTGACTGTCTTTTCAGTCAGTTCTGTGGCCTTGGGAAACCAATGGCATATTCAGGGAGGGAGGGAGTGTGGGAAGGACGGAGGGAGCGATGTGTGTGTGTGTGTGGGGGGGGGGGGGGGGGAGGGGGGAGAGAGAGAAAGAGGAGGTTGGACGTTTTTTCTTTCTGTGCTCTGTACTTTTTGATAAGCAGTCTGGAAAGGCAGGTCTTTCTCAGACATGCATCATTTTGTGGCCTCTAGCTGTGAGCCGTAGCTATAAGGCTCCGGTTATCAATTAACAAAAGCCAACCCTGCTGGGAGTAAAAGAGAGGGAAAACTAGAGGTTGGGAAACAGACACACGGGGGAGGGGGGGGGAGAGGAGGTCGGAAGAACTGATTAAAGACAAAGGCTCCCTAAGGTAAGTGCTGAGCATGCTGTGAAAGGGCAACATGCAACAGCACCAGCAATCTATGAAAGCAAAATTCCAGGCCTTCCATCCACTCACTGTAGTGCATCAAATACAAAATATTATCCACGTTTCAAAATGACCATGTCACTAGTTTTGTAAGTACAATAAGAATATGTGTAAACATGCACACTGTGACTGCATACACATTTGGCACAGGATTCAACAATCACAATACTGTACAATGGTTCACATCTTACCACACAAAAAAAAACGATGTGCTTTCAAATGGTACTTCTGTTTGAAAAATACATCAATGTTTGTCTCACCCCAAACTGTCACTGGCTTGCTAAATTACTGCTCCTTCAAATGTTAAGCTCCCCAAGCTGTTGATTCTGCATTAAAAATTTGGTTTTTTTAATTGTTATCAGGGTACTGGAAAACCTATATTCTATTTCCCAATCTCCCCTAGTTTTCACCCTTTACCCTCCTCTCTCAAAATTGGTTCATAACGTTGAGGTACAGTTGTATATATAGAATACAACTATATATATATTATGGGAATACATTCTATATCAGGAATGAGAATCTGGAGGATCTTAGTTACAGGCACCCAATTTTATGAAGGATATAGTGTATGGTTTTAAGAGGGTGTCCAGTGACATTTCCCAGATTAAGATCTGTGTTGGAAGTGGTTTAGCTGTAATGAGAGGCTGGGTAAACTAAAGCTATAATACTTAGAAACGAAGGAGGTAAAAGAGAGATTTGATTGAAGTATTTAAAATAATGAACAAAATTGACAGGTTTTATAGTGGAAGATCCTTCCCTTGGGTAGAGGGATTCATTACAAAAAAAATCAGAACACAGTTAGTATTGAGGTTGGGAAGCATTTCTTTACATAAGGCAATGTGAAGGTGTGGAATGCTCTGCTGCACAAAGCTGTAAAAGGTGGAATTAATAGGAATGTTTTAAAGAAGGATGATACTCGAGATATGACAAAAGAGCAGGACATTGGGATTAATAGATCGGGTTTGATGCGTTGAATGGCCTCCTGCTGCTCTCCTTTGATTTTGTTAATGTTTCCTTTCAGGCAGAAACTCATTATAGATTTTTTTATATACTTTGCCAAATCATGTGGATCCTGTCAGTTTGATACAAACATGATTTAAATATATATATTTTTAAAAACTTATTCATCTCAGCAACTGGGAATGTAAGAACCCCTGCACATTAGGGTCCGGCGATATATCGATATATTGGTTATACCCGATATATTTTTTATATCGATATGCCAATATAGACATTCTAAAAATATCGATATATCGAAAAAAATCGGAATGCGCGCGCGCTGAACTACAAGACCCAGAATGCTCATCTCTATACACAATGCACAGACCAAGGTGCAAGCCGCCATATTGTATTCATAGTCCTAGAATACAATATACAAGTATGCAAGGGGTGAGGGGAGAGAGACGGCTGGGGGGGGGGGGGGGGGAGAGGAGGGAGTGAGAGACGGCGAGGGGGGAGAGAGATGGCTGCGGGATGGGTGGGGGTGGAGAGAGAGACGGCGGGGGTGGTGGTGGGGGGGAAGAGAGAGACGGAGGGGGTGGGGGGGGCGGGGAGAGAGAGACGGCGGTGGGGTGGGAGAGAGAGATGGCGGGAGGGGGGGGTGGAGAGAGAGACGGCGGGGGGGGGGGGGGGGGGGGGGAGACGTGGGTGAGAGACGGGGGGATGTGATAATATATAGATAGATAGAGATGGGGGGTGTGAGAGAGGAGAGAGACACAGAGAGAAAAACACAGAGATGGAGAGAGTGAGTGTGAGAGACAGAGAGAGAGAGAGATATTTACCTCCTGAGGAGATAGGTCCCGAATGCGCGCGCACATGCGCAGTACATAAAACCCCAAAATATCAATATTTCAGTATATCTCGATATGAGACCATCGATATATCTAAATTGGAAAATTTCCATATCGACGGACCCTATTGCCCATTTTCAAACTCAATACTGTCTTTAGACACTTCACAGCCAAAAGGAGATGAACCATTTGCCTGAAGCTTTATTTTATATATCCATTCTCAATGCATTCAGACAGATAAACAAGCTTTGGAATCTTGTCTTTAAACAAGGGACAAACAAAATGTCATAGTTTGTGATGAAAGTATTCAAAAGCATCAAGTTAATCATTTGTTTCTCCTTAGCTTTGTGTGTTAACAGGGCACAGACATCTGAAATGAGTTACAAAAATTTCCATTCTCACCATTTTAATCTTGGAAGAAACAATAGTGCCATTTTCCCATGACAAACACCGAAGCCATTATCTCCCAGGAGAAAAATTAGCCTTGAGAATTCTTCTTCTGCAAAATTTGGTATTTATTTTTTAATTTGTGATTGCGGGGTGCAAGAGTTCCAACTCTGATGACAAATGGTCAAAGGAATGCAGTGGTCTCGAGGAGGGTTTCTGGTTAGCAACTGTCTGGTGCCAATTCCATTAAGCCAACACGGCGAGAACTTACCCATGTGAAAATATTCCACAGATCAATCCAGGAGCTAGCTACAATGTAAAGCTCACTTCCCATGTAGTGTAAAACAGAAAGCCCCAGCCCATGGCAAAGCAAGTGATTCTCCCATTTCAACCAAGCTGCAAATTGTGACAATTAGCGTCTACAAGATTTCAGCCACATTAATCTCATGCCATATTGTGGTCACCAGTGTTTTGCTTCACACAACATTTTCAAAACACTCACATAATGAAGATTTTATGTTTGCATAAATTCAGTCTCACTCTTCCTCATCATCCTACATTACCACAATTGCAAGGGTTACAGATCTGAAGTGCAAGTTTAGGAAGTAAACCTGCATTCATAGCATTAACAGCAGTAAGGATAATCGAGTCCACAATACTTACTCATTCAATACTTGATGTCACAATGGGACGAAAAGGAGATAGGGATAAAAGGATCACATAAAAGGCCCAATCCCCTCAAGATTTAATACTTATTATTATCATTTAATTGTAGGATAATGCACAGGAAACATTTCAAACTAGTGCAAAACCAGAAATACTACTGAATAAAATAGTAAACGTTGGAGGTCATAATTGAACATTACAGTACAAAACAACAACAACAACAAATTATATTTATAGAGCACCTTTCATGTCGGGAGGACCTTTCACATCCCAAGGCGCTGGAAGGGAAGCTCATCAAGTTGTGCTGGTGTTTTTCTCCATATAAGCCACATAGCCTAAGGTTGAAAAACTTGCACAGAAGTCTAAAGCAACCACAGAAATTCTATAACGGCTAAAATTGTTCCCTGAAACCAACAAGAGGAACCTTCATGAATCTTGTTCAAAATCGAAATTGATCTAAATAAGTTTTAACCCGCTTTACATTGAAAGCATTTGTTGCATACCCCCAGCTGTTTTGTAGCAAATTTCCCCCAAGTATAAACACAGCAGTTATTCCCTTGGTTCAGAAGCTCTCCTGTCTCTGGGAAGCAGACTTGAGCTGACTGTAAGCCTAGTAGTTCACATGTGGCCAGTATAAACAATTTTGTGCAATGTGTTGGGCTGGCAATTTAATAACAGCCATCCTTGAGAGGCCTCAAGGTATCAGTACAGTATGTAGAAACCCTGGGAGATAGGTTTAATCTGGTATAAACACCACTTTTCTATAAAGGTAATTTACATACAGCACTAGATATACTGACGGTGTATATTCTATGCCAGAACTGATGTGTTTGCATCGTCTTCAGTCCCAGGTTTACAATAGCTTTCGCTTATTTGGGGATTCAGCAATCCAGGAGTCTCAATTCACTCAGATGCTTAGATTTTGTCATCACATGTAGAGAGGTAGACATTTATTTGGGGAGGATGGGTTTGCGAGGTTATGGGGAGAGAGTTGGGCAGTGGGATTAAATTGCTCTTTTTAAAGAGCCGGCACAGACTCGATGGGCCGAATGGTCTCCTTTTGTGCCGTAAGGTTCTATCTTCACCATGTAGTAAAATTCTCTACTCTAATGACCTGATGCCCTAAACAAAGTGCACAATTGTACTCAGCAAGGAAAGGCCTTTCAGAAAGGAAAGGCCAGTCAGTGTTTGCAGCATTGTTGCGCCAATACCTCACAATATTGCGGTTTCATACCACATCATAACGTTCTGATTCATTTAGGCTGATTATGAATTAACAAGTCAATTCAAACATCCCTTCTAATTTAAGAAATTACGACTCCCTTTCTAATTTAGAAAAGTTCCGATGCCAATGTATTTTGCTCTATTCATCCACCATGTCATGGTCAGGCAAACTCTTTCCAGTTCATGCCAATTCCACCACAATCTTCCAGGTGGTTTGCAGAGCAGTCAGGTTCTGTCACCAAATGCATTTTACTCCGTTATTCTGTACCTCCATAAACTCCAAATCATTTGGCATTACTGAATTCAATGTACTCTTAACCGGGGCTGGAAATGAATCGCTGAAGTCAGTCCATTGGCGTCTTTCCCACGCATTCTGGGTCTTCGCGACTGTGGTAAGTACTACCTCAAGTGGCTCGTTGTTACGATCAGTAAACGTTACTGGTTGTGGTAGTAGATGCTCATTCCAACTTAATTCACACATTTCTTAAATCCTATACAATAACAATTGGGTTATTTTTTAAAGACAGTTCAAACACAACAACAAATAAGGTGCTAAGGAGAGGAATACAGTAACCGTTTCTTTGGCTGAAGTCCCACAGTCCAGGAGAAGTGGTGGTTAGATAAGTTCTGAAAACTAGAAGAAAGTGTAACTGGGTTGGCTTTTGAGGACGTCAGCTGATTGGGAGGGGAAGGTCATGGTAGAGACAGGTAATGTTATAGAGATGGAGGAAGACAGAGTCTATCAGGGCCCGAATGGAATGCTTAAAGGAGAGTTGAGGACGGAACAAAAATGCTGAAGTTCTACATTATGAGTCCTTGAGGTTAGAAATATGGGAAGTTGTTACATGAAGTGCTTCAGATAAGGAGACTCTGAAGAGCTGAGTCGGATCTTCGTGGTTTTACCAACATTGAGTTGGGAGAATGATGAGAATCATCCAGGACTGGTTGGTGCCTCCTCTTGTGGGTCTCTGAACACTAGGCCATGTCATGTTGCAGCCAGCCAGAGGCTTTTAACAGCTTCAGGGATCACAAGACAGCAGATGGGTTGGTATGCACATTCATCATAAAATGCTGGCAAACTGCCTTGCTTTAGGGAATGTCAAAACGTTGCGGAGTCTGCACACTGTAAAAGCAAGAAAACTTACTTCGCTTTTATAAAATGTTAACGTTTAACATTTTTTTCTTCTTGTTTTCGCTGAAAAATATGTAGCCCGGTCCAATCGAACTGATGTGCATGTGAAAGGACCAGGGCTCGAATTTAAGGATTTCTGTTTTCTTTGGTGTTTCTCATAGTACTTTGTTTCAGACAGTGGGTTGGCACAGATGTATGTATTTTTATATGCTGCTAAACTATTCCAGAAAAAGGATCATTGGACTTTTTTTTAATGACTCTTTATTCCAGATGTTCATGTTAGGCATGTCTGATGTGGGTATTTCTATATACTGCTGTGCTGCAAATCTAAATTGTGGTTTCAGAACTAGCGCCACGTAATTTATATCCATGGTGATGCTTTTGGAGGCCAACATCCTGTTGTTTGGCCCACGGTAAAGCTCTTTTTCATAGAATTTTATTAACGTTGGGCATTCCTTTGAAAACAAAAATTATTTTGAAAGTTGATGCAAGTTGGGTGGGGGGAATGGTGGGAATATATGTCACGTAGGGATGGAACTAATTACTTGATTGTTGTAAGTCACAAAAATCTAACTAGGTGCAGACCTCACTGAAAAGGTCACCCCTCCTACGGAGCTCGTACAGTACATATAATCTTAAATAAATCACTGGGTTCTGAAGGGAAAGAATTCTTGCAATCTACCTCTTTTAATTACATTTAATTGTTGGCTGCAAATTTGTCTCCATCGTTGCATGGGTCCTGGACTGCTGCTTCTTACAGCTGATATGAATTTTACCATTTTCCCTGCAATCCCCGTTGTTGCATATCAGGAGTCCTTGCCTAAAGCAGGCTTGCGCATCCGAGGTTTGCCCTCTCGTGAGCAAAGCTTCCTATTTGTTTCACTACAAAGGGTTGGAGTGCTCGAGCTAGGAACCATTAACACTCCACAAACTGCAACCGGCGGCGCCTCAACTGCAACTCTTGCCTGAAGCCCCATAACTACAACCCATATATCGAGTGTATCACATTTGGATGAAAGCAAAGCTGAGGGAAATCAAAATGGGTTCCACAAGCATTCCATTCGGGCCCCAATAGACTCGGTCTTCCTCCATCTCTATAACATTACCTGTCTCTACCACGACCTTCCCCTCCCAATCAGCTGACTTTCTCAACAGCCGACCCAGTTATACTTTCTTCTAGTTTTCAGAACTTATCTAACCACTACTTCTCCTGGACTGTGGGACTTCAGCCAAAGAAACGGTTTCTGAATTCCTCTCCTTAGCACCTTATTTGTTATTGTGTTTGAACTGTCTTTAAAAAATAACCAATTGTTATTGTATAGGATTTAAGAAATGTGTGAATTAAGTTGGAATGAGCATCTACTACCACAACCAGTAACATTTACTGATCGTAACAACAAGCCACTTGAGGTAGTACTTACCAGAGTCAAGAAGACCCAGAATGCATCTTCAGTCATCTCTACAAACCAACAACAACAACAAGAAGTGGCATTTCTAGAGCACCCTTCTCACAGTGTAATAACCCAGAGCGCTTGAACACGCAACATCTCTAGACCCAACAGGGTTTTTTTTTAGTCATTTTCATTCTCAGACAAATGACTCGTTATTTTCAGAAATCACCAAATCGAGTCAACCTTCCATATTCAAACCAACATGAGAGTGAGGCACCTTGGCTGTGGCAGGATTCAATCATACTGGAATGCGACCACAAACTTACCAGTTGTTTTTCAATTTACTTCATGACTGCTCCAGTCAAAACTCACAGTTTACATAATTTTGAAGTTATAAACAACATTCAATTTCACTTCCAGCAACTCTTTGCCCTCACTGCAAATGTTGTGACCAAATGCAAGGCTACATTAGTTTCAAAACCAACATGAATGTAACTTGACAGTAACTTGTAACCAATTAACATCTTAATCTAGCCTGGATCATTCTCAGATTCCAAGTAAACTGAGTTGCTGACAAACCTATTGTAGACGGTTTACAAATATCCTGCACTGTATCACACCCTTTAAAGAAATAAGTGACAGGACAGTGCTTTAACCCCAGTATAAATGCACAAGCAAACGCTATATAATTCACAACTACCATATTAGTAAATGTACAATTATTTGACAGCTTCGGGACAAGATGCATTTCCTGCCAGTTAAAAACACCCAAAAGATTTAGTTAGTGAAAATTTAAAGCAACTGTCACTTACAGGAAACAGTCTCCAGTCCAAATTGCATTAAGTTAAGAGTTCAAATAGCATTGCCCAACCCTAGGGTGCTGTGAAAATACTGTTGATTCCTCTGTGTATGGTTTCAGGAAAAGAACTAAAGTTCTCATTTCCCAAGTCACAGTTCAACGGTAAGAAGGAAACGCAAGGTTTTCTTCCACCTCCCCTTTCCCCCCTGGTCAATTTTCTTCATGCAAATTATCACTTTTCCACCCCCAAATCATTTGCCTGTTCCCTCTTAATATTAGAAAAAATTAATTGAGGATAAGGAGAAGCAAAATTAAATGAAGCCAATATTTTATATTGTAGTTTGGAGGATCACTGAAATCCAGTTATTTAATCTCATTGATTTTCCCCATTCTATGAGATTAAATTACTGGATTTAATAACAGTGAATTATCCAATTCTAATAAAAGCTTCCAAGTGTCATATAATTGAGAATATACCCTTTTGGGATATGTAGGCTTTCCTATGCAACATTTCGCAAAACAATCCAGAATCAAAAGGAGAGAAAAAAAATCAAAAACATCAATCGACTCCTGATCGTCCTCCAATGACTGTTTGGACCCTGCACTCATGTCAGCGAAGCAATGAGTCACTTCATTGTGTTTCCAAACGGAGCTACATCAGGAATGGTGATATCTGACGAGGCATTACTTTCAAATCACAACTGAACAACAAAGGGGGTTAATTTATGAGTCACAGAAGAATTAGTAAAAAAAAGCCAATCCAAGAGTATGCAGTGGCTAAGCCTTTGTGAGTGCCCTCGGACACGGACCTCACCAATGTCAATGTCCAAGTGAAGCTGCTTAGTTACCAAAAACAAACAAACATTGAGCTGAAGTCAGAGGAATCCTGGAAGGTTTACTGCTACGAATGAGCCCAATCAGTCTATCATTATCTCTGTTTGGGTGTTAAGCTTCCCGCACCTATCCTGGTCCAAGTTCCATTCTTCTGGTCTTTCCCCATACCTTTTAATATTATTATCTGTCCTCCTATAGTAAATTTCTGTTAACTGGTGTCTCCAAGGTAAGAGGGCGCAGTGACGAGTTATCTGGACTGGTGAGTTAGGCATATGTATAAATACACACAAATAAACAAATTCTCTTTTTACTCACCAGATCATTACTTATCCTCATTAAAACCGTTCATAATTTCAAGACTGCTCAACTGGTCATTACTTTCCAGTGATAAATCTTGTGTGGTGCTTTGAGACACCTTAACAATTATTGTTTGACATTTAATTGAGTGTAAATGTGGAATAGTGTGTATTTTTATTTAAACGTTAATGCACTTCACATTCTGTGAAGCACTTTGAGATACCTCAAAGACATGATAAGGCGCTATATCAAATGCAATGATTATAATTAGGTCCAGTTAGGTTTGGAGTAAGTCTGGTGAAAGCATGGTGATGTGTGGAGTATCACAAAGTTTACGGTATATTGACTGACAGCAACACATGGTATCTTGGCTTTGAAAGATATCTTTTAAATAAAGTTGCCAACCCACTTATAGCTCAGTAAAAAAATTCCTTGTTACACTCATGGTTACCCTACGATTAAATTAGCCCAACGGCAAGATCGCTATAATTAAGTAGGGTGCTTGATGGACTTATCCTGCATGAATTAGGTTACTGTAGCTTTGTAACAGTACATGTGCAACAACTCCACTGAAAGCCTACACCAACCATTGGATGATCTGATATCATCATCCCACTATTAAACAGTAATTAGTCTTAAATAAAATGACATTTGTGAATTACATTTCAGTTTACAGATTTTCTGTTCAAATTGATGTGCCCTAATTAACAATTCCTTCCAAATAAAAAAAACAAGGGTCCTTCACCTCCTGGCTGTTGGGGTAAGGCATTGCTTTGTGCAAATTGTCTACCACATCCAGCTACAAAACACACAAACAGTGTACTTTTTACCCTTGGGAGTAAATCCTGTGAAGCACTTTGAGTTGCCTCAACAATGGGATAAGGGACTGGGTCAAGTGCAAGAAATATTATGTATATTTTCAGTCTGATGGGACACAAATGGCTCAATTAAAAGAACGGCTCCTAATTAAAGTAACTTATAAAGATACTGCATAAAACTTCACAGAAATGACTCAGTAGTGCCAAACCAAGACAATCTGAACAGCAACTGGGCAGTGAAGGTTAATGGCCACAGCCACTGCTCATTACCAACAGAAATAGTAACCATTAAATTCACTGCTGCAATAAAGCTCCGATGAGGTAAACTTTCCTTTCCAAATTCAAAGGCACACAGCTTACTGTATGCGCATGATTCCAATGAAGCTGCTTAATTCTAGGCGATGGTGGGGGGTGGGGAAGAGAGAGGGTTATCAAGGATGCACACCTTTCATCTCTGTGCCCGCAGTAAATGTCTTTAGGCGTGAAAAATCACTCCCCTTCCCGATATTTGCATGCAGAACACACACTTTCAAGTAAGCAGACTCTTTCACTCACACCAATAAAGGAAGGGCCAGCTGAATTCAAAAAGAATGCTCGAGTCACTTTCTGAATTTAACAGCAAATGCTCTCCAGTGATGTGATATTAAGTCACAAGGACCAGCCTGCTATGCACTGAAGAACCCAATCTCAACGAGACAGCACTGGCAACAGCCACTAATCTCAGTATTTCTGGGTTAGATTAAGCAAAAAAGGTTTGCCAAGTGCGGCACTGGTCCCTTTGCTAATACTGAACACAATAAGTTCCCATATAAAGATGGGACTCACGTCCAATAATTAATATTGTTGGGAGTGTCAATGAGCACCAGAGATGCAGAACTGCTCTAAACATAATTTTACAGGAAGTGCCACTTCTTTTCTGATCAGTTCAGTCAGTCTGTGCTGCAAAACACACTAAATTGATATGTAAAATTGTATTTGCCAGTTATCACTTTCCCCGCCGCATTCAAAATCTATTGGTTGTTGCCGATTGTGCTTGTCCAACTCCCAAAGAAGGCCTTCAGTCAAGAGCAAACCTTTGTTGATGCGGAAAAAAAAGATGTACAGTAAAAAAAATATTTGGTATAAAAAGACATTACGGACATCACATTGGTGAATAAAGGACTCTTGGCTGAATTCAAAAAGAATACTCAGTCACTATTCTAGTATTTGCTTGGTCTGGAGAAAAGCAGACTTGGTCTGTGTTGTGACAGCGGCCCTGGATTCAGTTGAATGCTCCCAACATTTCGCATTTTTCTGCCATTCAGTCATGCATTTTTGTTATTGTTGAAAGAGGTGCGAAATTACACTGCATAAGATGAAGACCTTGGTGGTCTCCCAAAGGATTCAAGCAAAAAAGCCAGCTCCTTTGTTCATTGGGAGAATGCAATCCATTTGGCCATTCAAACGAGAAATAAAAGCAACAGGCCTGGGAAGGGATGGAAGAGAATAAGAGATGAAACAGAAGTGGGGGTGGGGGTGGAATAGTTTGGGTGTAATTATATTTGTTAGCACTTCATATAGCTGGATACAAACAATATCTTGCCATAATGTTTCAGAGATTTTTTTTAAGTTTAATGCGTTGATGCTTAATGTGTGAATCTGATGTTATCATATAAATGGGGGTGATTTTAAACCAGGCTCTCCTCTGTAACCTTGTTTTAAAATATCAAAAACTAAAATGGCTCAGGAGAGTAGTGTAGACATCAAATCTGCACAATGTGCCATAATGATTTCAGGTATATAGGTCAAACTTCTCCTTCAAACTTTTGTTTTACTTGGCTGAGCAATTCAGGAGCTCAAGGGGGGAAATCCCATACACTATATCAACATTCCACTGGCAAGATTCACAGGCAGCATTCCACAAGTAAAGTGGGGCCAACCATGGACCAATCTTCTCTTTCCGCAATTTCATCTGAAGAGTTTCGTCCGCATACAATCTCGCCCCGTGAATTGCACGGGAAACCAATAGGCCAAGGACTGGCTGAGAAATGAAATGTTCTAAGAAATTAGAACTTTCCCCCCCGCCAAAAAAAACCCCATCTTTATGTAGACTGGGCAAGGGGATTTAAATATATATATGTACAAAATAATCATTTAGGCAAGGCACAATGGGGAGAAAAAACTTGCAATTAATGCAATGTGTCATATTTTCCCTTGATAGCACTTTAACGCTCATTACTACAGTCATTTATTAACTTTACATAGTGTTCATCTCGACCAACTTGGTGATTCCGAGTAAGTAAATAACATGTGTTGGTTTTTTTTTGTTGTTGGGGGGGGGCGGGGAAGGGAGGGGAGGGAGGTTTTCATCTATCAAAAAGACCATTGCTTGCTAAAATGACAAACATTCTGAAGATATACAAACCAGGCAGAATCCGGTCTCGTTTCATCAAGCAATGCACTCGTTTCCAATTTTCGCTATTTGTCCCGATTGCATTTGCATTCATTCCCAACCTCCAAGTGAAGACTATTCCCGGGGTTTGTTTTTTTCGCGAACTCGGGGAGGCTCGGAATGCGTTGCCTCCCGTGATTTGAGATTTCTCACAATCAATCAATTAGCCAAATATTTAGCAAAAAGAGACTATTGTGGCACGTATTTCAAATGGTTCTTTCGATCCCGAGATCTGCTCAACCACACAGCCTCACAATGCAATCTCTCCCTGGTTGTGTGCGTCTAATTAATCAGTGCAAAAGCGGAATTCTATTGCACACTGTCCTGATTAGAGAGGGAGGGAGGGAGGGAGAGACTGCTTAAAAACAATAGCCCAACAGCTTTGCCTTTCACACCTGAAGTGCACAGACTGGGGCAAATTTTCCACAGGATTAGATTTCAACACTAGCCCACGATTCTCAAACAAAGGAGATTAAGGTTTCCTGTAATCGGCCTTTTCAATGTCTTAATTGTTAAGTTAATTAGGATACTTTTTGTAAAAAAAACAGCAAAACATCTTGCCACATAGCATTTGGGTTCCTCCTGTTCCCAATTAACAATCCCATCCCCCCTCCTCCTCACCCCTCCCCCATTCCCCCAATTGATTCGGTCTTTGAACAGAGATGTATAGGATTTTGTTTTCTCTCTTTCTCTGCACTTTTTGTTAAAACGTTTGGGGGGGATTTCGAATTTAACTTCAGTTTCGCGGTGTGAAGTTTAAAATCCAGGTTAATCAAATAGTCATCGGTCGGATCCTTAAATTTAATCCCGTCGACTCGGTTCTCATCAGGAGTTTAGAAGCAGTTCAGAAATTGAGGCTGTTAGAAGTTCAACCTACTTTCTTGCCACAAACACAACACACACAAACATTTAATACGGTTTAACGGCAACAACTCTGCACCTTCAGCCCCTTATCACAGCTCCCAACGCGGTCCCAGTTGCTTCAAAGTTAATTGCAATCCATCGACTCACTCCATTCACCAAAGAACATGTTTTAAAATGCCTTGAACGTCGTATACTTGTTGTTTAATATTATATATATATATATATCTACACACTTTTTTTTACACAAAAAATACTTTTTGTGCTTTTCAATGCCATACCAGGTTTCACCCCCCCCCCCCCCCCCCCCCCCCCCCACCCCCCCCCCCCCCCCCCCCCCCCCCCACCCCCCCACACACACACACACCCACACACACACTTACCAGATATTTCTTGATAAGGGACATCGTTGTGGTTGAAACCTTTGGAGCTGTAAGCCTGTCTAACTTCTGTGCAGCTGCGGGTTTGCAGTTGCCCAAGAACCGAGGCACAGATCGCAGCTAAAGTGCAAACAATCGTGCAGACATGAATCCAAGACATGGTCAGGAGAGAGGATGGGGGGGGGAGAAATACACTGGAGGAACTTAGCACTAAGTTTTAGAGAGTGAGAGTGTGTGTGAGTGAGAGAGTGAGTGAGTCAGTAAAAGAGAGCGTGGGAGTCAATGAGTGAGTGACTGAGTGTGAGTCAGTGAACGAGTGAGTGAGTCAGTGAAAGTGCGAGTGTGTGTGTGTGTGTGTGCGAGTGAGTGAGAGTGCGAGTGAATGTGAGTGTGAGTGAGTGAGTCAGTGAAAGAAAGAATGAGTCAATGAATGAGAGAGTGAGTGTGTGTGAGAGAGAGAGAGAATGAGTGAGTGAGTGAGTGAATGAGTTGGGCCTCGCTCGTCGTTTGAAGAAAATCCCAGTCCTGTACAAAGGAGAGCAAAGCCCACGCTATCCAGTGACTGGGAGAGAGAGAGAGAGAGAGGGAGAGGGAGGGAGGGAGGTTCTGTTTGCCTTGTGGTCGATCACAGACTGACTGGGTGTCGAGCCAGCGACGAGGCTGAACTTTCTTTCTACTTCCAATTAAACAACCGACGCGGCTTCTTCTCAAGTCTTGTAAAAAGTTTATGAAACCTCAGTTTGCCAGATCGCTCTCTCTCTCTCTGTGTGTGTGTGTGTGTGTGTGTCTGCCTGTCTGTGTCTGGGCTGCCTCTGTCTGCTGTCTGTCTGTCTCATGTATGTGTGTCTAGACTCTCACCTCTCTCTCTCTCTCTCTCACTCTCACATTATACACACACACACTCACTCACTCACTCCACTCTCAAACTTTGGTCTCTTCACCGACCTTTCCATATGGTTCACCAAGAGACTGGATTAGATCAGACTGGGTTTGCTACAAAGATCCGCGATGGAGAAAACGTGGACTGGAGTTCTACTGTCAAGGGAGAGAGTGAGAGTTATAGAGTAGTGGTGGTAGAGGAGGCAGAGAGAGAGAGAGAGAGTGACAGAGAGTGAAAGAGTTGTGGAGAAAGAGAGAGTGGAGGGTGGGGGGGTGGGAGAGAAAGAAAGTGGATGGATTTAGCCTTGAAGTGTTTCAAAGCCATTTATGGTGGGGGGGGGGGGGGGGGAGATGGTGCCAATCTCTAACCCAACCGCACGAATGCTACCAGGGTGACCGGTGATGGGACTCGATAGTGATCAGTGAGCCAGGGGAAGAAGACTCACTGACTTCTCTGGTTTCACTCAGTTAGGGTTGTTGGCCATTCCATTTCTTTTTTTTTAAAACAAACAAAAAATAAAGTGAATCCAGTTCAGAAATCCAGTCCCGTTGCCAACTTTCCTTGTGTCTCCAAATCAAGTTGTGGCACAAACCAGCCGCCTGTCAGTCATGTATACACACACATATATATATATATATATATACACTGTATATGTGCACATGCGTACGGTCAATTCACGTTACACTATATTTCTGTGAAGCGCTTTGAGGTGTCTAGAAGACGTGAACAGTGATGTATTGAATGCAAGGATTATTAGATGGATAGATAGATAGATAGATAGATAGATAGATAGATAGATAGATAGATAGATAGATAGATAGATAGATAGATAGATAGATAGATAGATAGATAGATAGATAGACAGACAGACAGACAGACACAATGATAGTATAGTGGCTGGCTTGCATGGGTCCCTGATATTGCGACTTAAAATAAGTTTATGGACTGTTAAGAAGTTTTTCTTTGTTTGTGTTCGTTCCAGTTTCCAATATACTCCAGAAACAAGTTTTCTGGTCAATTAGTGAAGTCAATCATACCGCGTGAATGATTTGATTGGGTTAGAAATACCAGACAGCACAGGGGAGGAGGGAGGAACCCATTCAATTGCTGAATGGGAATGTCACGGGCGGTTCTGTTTCAAAGCCATTCATTAAAACAGTTTCCACAATCCAGTCTCCAAAAGAAACCAAGCTGAAGGTACTGTACCCAAAAGACAACTGTTATTCACCGTCCTTATTAAAATGCACCCATTGAGACCAGGCTTGGTTTATTGCTTTTCTTCAGCTTCTTGTCAGGTTATAATAATATAATAAATACAATAATCCTTGCGTTTGATGTAATGCTTTTCATATGTCTTCTAGACGTCTCAAAGCACTGCACGGAATATACCGTAAACAACAAAACAGCACCAACAAATTACATTTCTAGAGCGCCTTTCACATCGGGAGGAGGTCCCAAGGCATAAAGTGAATTGACTGTATATTTGTGTGCGAAAAACAATAATATAATAAATTGCTAACTGCGAGGCTAAATCACTGGTCAAAGTGGGAATCCGGCGACCACCAACATCTGTGCGAATTTGTGGCAACTTTCGGAAGTTGTGTGTATGTGTGAGCACAAAACAGCGGGAAACATCCCACTCAAATTTCTGACCATCCCACTCTCCCAAACACATACACACACTACATTTCCCCTTATTAATAAAAGGCACTACAGCACATGGCATCAGGCAGGAGGGAGTCATAAAACTACATATAAATACATATCAGCGGTAGCACGACCCAGCAAGAGGGAGTATTATTTTTGGTAAGAGTATCGTGTGCAAGTATCCAGCAAACTACATGTGGCACGAGTGCCAATGTTTGTGGGACTGTTGGCAGTTTGAACCATATCCACTAGGGATTGATTGAGACTTTGCTCCAGAATAAAAATAATAATAATCCTTGCATTTGATATCGCGCTTTTCACATCTTCCAGAGGTCTCAAAGCGCTTCACGGACTATACTGTAAAGTGAATCGACTGTATATTGGTGGGCAAAACGCGGCAGCCAATTGCGCATGGCAGTGTCCCACAAACAGTCGTGGACTGAAATTACCAATTTTTTTTGAGGGATTATTATTAGGCTTGTGGAGTAAGGAAACTTGCTCAAGTTTTCGCCCTGCCTGGAATTGAACCCAGACCTCTCGGTTATCAGGCGAGTGCTCTAACCACTGAGCTGCAGGACTCCATAAAGTTATTCCAGTGTTCAGAACAATATGAATAAAATCGTGGGGCGAAACATAGGATAGGTAGAGACTTCCCCCAAGTTAGTTCACCTCAGATACAAACAACCATCATCACATACGTCTGAGCTAGATTCAAATCTACATCCCAGACATGAAATAATAACACGTACAGCACCACCCAGCCTTCTTACATGTGAGTTTGAACCACTGAAACATATTGTTTCAAGTTAGTAACACTACATAGTGTCTAAACCATACCAGATAAAACATTGTCCACATTGCCCTTGAAGGTTGTGGCACATAGAGGTGCTGACAGAATATTTTACATTGAAAGATGAAAGCATGAACCATCATTTAATGTGAGATGCTTCACTGTAAAAGATCACATTCCAGGCACTGTCATTTTCCACATACGATATAGAGAAATCGTGATTGCCCGACACATTCTTTTTTGTATTTTGCTGGTGAAGATGACATTGTGGTTGGCAATGAACAACAATGGAGAATTTCATAATCTCGTAAAGCATTGATATTTATTTTATGAGCTGATGTAGGGTACATCAAAGTTACTATACAATACAGTTGTGGGATACTCCCCATGTAACTATAAAATCAGTCACCAAGCATTATAACTACTGTGAAGTGCCATGAGGCATTTCACTTTATCCACCCTATAAAAATGCTTTTTTTTAATAGAAGACCTTTGCTTCTTTCTATCTAACTTGCTTAATGTAATTACTGCTGATTAAATCTCACTACGATGCTTAATCAAAGCATATTGTCTGATTTAACTGTAAAAGCTGGCCATTTGTTACTTTCAGTTGTGACAAGTATGGCTGAAAATAAATTAAAATGGTAACCTCCTAAAGAAGGTTAAGATGTTATATTTGTATTACTGATAAAGAATAATCAATAAAAAGTATTTTTCAAGAAAATAACACACTTCAGGGTTAAAATGACTCGATAAACCATTTGTTTTATACTGATGTTTTCTGGCAGGCATTCGAGACTTTTGTTTTATTGCGACATTGTAATTGCAGGCTCTTTGTTTATCCCGCATGTGGCACATTTCAATGATCTTTTATTTATTTACTATGTAATTCATCTGAAGGGTTCTGAGAATATTATGAAACATAAAATGTCAACAAAACCTTTTTTTTTGCATTAAACTTTACTAATTTTATATAATACAAAAGAACAGTAGATGTTGGAGTGGAAACTTGAGACCGTAGTATATTCTTTGAGTGTACGATGCCACAAAACTTAAGGAAGATAACTCAAATCTTTATATTCGCACACCGAATAGTGAGACCAGATTACAGCCCCCAAATTACTCCTTTTTTATTTCTAATACATCCTGCATGCTAGTTGATGTCATTGAGTTTTTGAGGCGTAACATTTTTACAGCCTCTGTGTCTGCAAACTCTTTTTAGTTCCTAAATAACAGTCAACGCCGATTTATTTCTGTTCAGTATGTTGTGGTTCTGGGGTGGACGGTTAAAAATATCCCTCCCTGTTAGTAACAGTGATAAAAAGAGGTTTGACACAAGCAAGTGCTGACACATTTTGGCAAGTCCCAAACTAAAATGGATGAAGGTTAGGGATCCAGGTGGAGTGCCATCATGCCTTCAATTTTAATTCGTTTGAAAACCATAACAACTTTAATATCCAAGGCCTCTCCTTCATAGAGTACAGAACAAGTGAATATTCTTCATATGGGAGTCTGAACGATAACTGTCCGAAGGTGATTTGACTTGGTTCATCAACACAGCCAAACCCTAATCCTCTCCCAAGTTCCACACAAATATATGTCCCAACAGTTAAGAGATCAGGAGCAGGAACTCTGGCTGACATTTCCCTTTCCTAGTCAGAAGCCCTGGCATCAATTGCAGTATAACTTTTGTTACAACTGGTGAATTTAGCTGAGATTAAATATAGGATCTTTGTGGTCTGTATGCCTGTGCAGCACACCACACATCAGTTTCCCACTAAGTCAACTGGAAAGTTGGTATTGGTGTTTTAGGGTCTTATGCATTTCTATCGTGAACTGACACCACAAAGCAGGGCAGTATGATAGTTACAGAGAGAGAAAAACTCTACCTCCCTTCCAGCTTGGGTTCTCTCTCCATCTCTGTAAAGCACTTTGAGACATTCTCCCTACATGAAATACACATTGTGAGTGCAAACTGTGATTGTTAAAACATGAGTAGATAATGAAAACATACGGTTATTTCATCTGATCTATAGGTATGTAGGAGGTGGGATTTAAAATAAACATTGAGCAAGACAATCAATGAAAGACTGTTTTCTTCAGATCAGTGGATGTGGGGAACAGATTCCCCAGTAAATGCAATTGATGCTCCAACAGTTATATCCTTTATCTGGTTGAGAACACAATTTAAGGTTTGGGATTCTGTATAGACTACAGCACTAAATGACTCCCATGCTGTTCACAGGCTGAGTTTAAGTATTGTGGAGTTTTGCTTGAGTTATTTTCGGTAGTCAAAGAGTAAGAATAGAGAAATGTTCCTCCAGAGAAACATTGAGTGAGATACAGCACATAGGAAGGAAGGAGCAGGACAGAATGGCTAGTTTTTCTTCATGAGTTTCCCATCTTTCTATCATTGGTTCAGGATTACATAAAACTAATTGCTGCGGATAGAGCAAATTAAGGAAGAAAGGAAGATATTTAAACTAGATTTTTAAATATTTTTACAGAAATCCAGTTTGTATCGATGCCATCATGCATGATGCAAGTAAAGTAACATCATTCATTGAAACAATAAGAAAGTGGATTTGTAAATTTAATATACAGTGTAAGGGTTGATTTAAATTCATGACCCTGAAGTGAAGTAAAGACTGACACAAATGTTGAACAAATAATATACATGTTTATTAATTCAGACTACTAATAGTTTGTTTTATAACCCAATAGTTTTGGTTATTAAATCCCCGCTTAAGCATTTTCTTTGTTTGAATACTTTTCCTTATGATCATTTTTAGCTAGCAGTGGCTGCTTCTTTTAGTTTCCATTTCTTCTCTTTTATTTGACTGTTCTCTTTGCAGTTCATCTATAAGATCACTAACTTTATCCTCTTCACTTTCTATCTCTTAATTCTGAAAAGATTAATCTACAAGGTTCAATCAGAGTATCACGTGCTAGTGCCTCCTTGAAAAGCTCCATTTTGTTTAATACTTAAATTTGCTGCATGTCTTGAATATTATTAATATTCATGCCTTCATCATGTACAGGCTAGATTACGCCAACACCCTGCTTATTGGCCTTTCCACCTCCTCCCTCCATAGGCTGCAGATCATCCAGAACTCTACAGCCCATGTCCTCTCATGCACCAAGCTCCGCGACCCTATTACCCCCATTCACGCCCAATCACTGGCTTGCCATCATTCAGGGAATTTGATTCAAGATCCTGGTCTTCACCCCTCCATGGCTTTGCTGCACGCTACCTCTGTGACCCAATCAAAACACCCTACCAAACTGTCCATTCCATCTGCTCAGCAGGCTCCGACCAGCTCCATGTCCCCCGACCCACCTATCCCACCATCAGAACATAAGAACATAAGAACATAAGAATTAGGAGCAGGAGTAGGCCATTCTGCCCTTCGAGCCTGCCCGCCATTCGATAAAATCATGGCTGATATTCTAATTACCTGCCCTATCCCCATATCCCCTAATCCCTCTAATTTATTTTAAAAATCCATCAGTCTCAGCCTTGAAAATGTTCAAGGACTGAGCATCTACAGCCTTCTGGGGTAGTAAATTCCATAAATTCACTACCCTCTTAGTGAAGAAATGTTTCCTCAACTCTGTTCTAAAAGGCTGACCCTTAATTTTAAGACTGTGACCCCTGGTTATAGATTCTCGTACCAGGGGAAACAGTCCCTCAGTGTCTACTTTATCTAGCCCTTTAAGAATCTTATATGTTTCAATAAGATCCCCCCTAATTCTTCTGTACTCTAGACAATACAGCCCTAGTTTATTCAACCTATCCTCATAGGTCAGTCCCCTCATCCCAGGAACTAACCGGGTGAATCTACGCTGCACCAGCTCTAAGGCAATTACTTCCTTTTTTAAATAAGGAGACCAAATCTGTACACAATACTCTAGGTGCGGTCTCAGCTGGTGAGACTGCACCTAGCTGCTGAGCCTTCAGCCACTCTGCCCCCAACCTTTGGAATTCCATCCCGCATTCCCGCCTCCTCCCTAACCTCCTTCAAGTCACGCCTCAAGACCCTTCTGTTTGACTACGCCATCGGTAACCACCCCTATTCCCCTCCCATCCCTCCACCATCCCCGATCCCGATCCCAGCTCGTCTGAAACACTGACACTGCAGCGCCTTGCGACATCCTCCCAATGTGAAAGGTGCTGTGCAAATGTAATTTTGTTGTTCTTATTGCTGCTTATTCACAACAACCTCAGAATTTAGTTCTTCAATAGTTTGTTAGACTAGTTTCACATCAGTGTCTTGGACAAGTTTTAAAACTACAGGAAGTTTTTATTCCTGAGATTCCTGTTTGCCTTCTCTTCCATAAGTCAGAGGGACAATTGATATTGATCCATCTTATACATCTGTGTCACTGCTTGTATTAGTGGAACTAATGTAACCTATCCTGCTAACTTTCCACAATCATGTTTATGTTATGCGAAATCAACATTATTAATGGTTAACATTGTCATGCATTCACAATTTTTTTAAATCATACTCCCTTTTTTCATCTTGCATAAACATCTCCATAATCTATTCTTTTATTCACCAATAATGTTTAAATTGTTCAGAGTGTTCATCAAAATATATGGCCATTTGATTTCTAAATGTCCCACTTGAAATGGAATTCCATTTGATTCCACCTCATCGTGACAATTGCCTGCCAACCCATCTATAGTAATTAAGTATTTGTTTCAGATGCAAACTGCGAATTTTGTGGGTCTTTTTCATATATAAAAGTTTGAGAGGCACCAGTGTCCAATAAAAAATAGTTTACCATGGCTCCTATCACAACATTAATAGCTGTGTTCTGAAGTTTAAGTTCTCTCACTTTGACTTCTGCCTCTCTAGCCAGGGCATTCTGCAGTTCACATTATATTCTCTCACTTTGACTTCTACCTCAAACCTCTTTCTTCTCTCTCTTCCAAACACAGAGTTAATAAAGAGGAACAACTGGATGGAGCCCAGGAAGCCCTCCAAGATTAGTAAACCACCGAATGGGATCAGACAACATCTGATAATATATCCATTTATATGGACATAATATTGGCTGGCTGATATAACTGCCAGATCTCAGCATAATTAACTCCACCCTACCAATATACACCAACAATCAATCTCCAACTCGCTAAACATAAGTTATCAAATTACACCAATACTTAATTTCCTAACCATATTAAGCATTTGTATTTATGCTACTTCAACACAACAGGATCCCTGCTCGAGCCCCAGTTGTAAGGGTTGATTTGAATTTGTGATCCTGTGGTGAAGTAAGGACTGTACAAAAAGTATACATGTTTATTAATTCAGACTAGTAATAGTTATAAATAATTAAAAGAATACATCACAATAATACGTACGTATCGATGCACAGTTCACAAGTTGACCAAACCAAATGCTGCAGGAGAGGTAGAGTAGCAATGCTCAATTTAATGTTCATTTTAATCCAAATATAAATCCATCAAATGGCATCTAAATATTGTTGTACAATTTCTAGTTCAATATCCAAAAGTATCTAGGTACTGTATTTTCCAGTATCTGAAAATATCCACATGACACGTCCAAATTCTAAATTCACATACAATTCGATCTCTCTTCATCAATTCTTTCTTCTGTGTATCAATTCTTTCTTCTAATTCTCTTCAGAATCAATCTCTGTATGTACAGGTTATCAACTGACCTTTCCCCTATTGTCTTTTGCAGGATGGTTCCTTTGTAAAAACAAATCTCTCTCCAGCTGCAGACCATTTTTCCGTGAGAAAATTACTGATAAGGACTGAAAATAGTTTGTATTTTTATCAACAGTCTTGGTGTTTCTTCAGCAAAGCTAGTCACATCATATGTGATTGATCATATGTCTCAAACATACGTCGTTAATAAAATTTTAGATATTATTCAACATACTAATCACAAAATCTTACAACAGTATATGAATGGCTTTACTTCACAAATGTATTATATTTTGTTCTATTTATGAGTCTCAATTATTACACTTTGAAAATATTTGCCCAAAACCGTTTTTGGATCTGAAATGAGAACCGAAATATTGTTGCTAGTTTCAGTTATTGCTCTTAAATTAACAATGAGGAGCTAAAACTAGAATAAATCTCCCATGTTCTCTGTTACAGCATTACAAATCTCAATGCACATTGTTCGACATACGTGGCCACATTCAATATTTATTCTTAGCACATTCATTTTATTACATTGTAACTTTGAGAGAACAAACCAGATGTTAAATGGGAACCAGTATGCCCTCATTATAGCCACAGGAATAAATAAAAGTGAATATTTATGACTCCCTATAGCTTGTCTGTACTATGAATTCGTCCAGCTACCTGCTTTTATCGGTGAGAGTTGGGTGTGCAGTGACTTTGAAGGCCCCTTGTATCATGTCCTCTGTTTGATCTGCTCCATTGTTGGTGGACAAGGCAGTTGCCATTTTACCCCTGTTTTATGGAACTCCATCCCACAGTCCCTCTGTCTTGCCATTTTCCTTGGAGGCTTCAAAATGTTTCTTTAGAAAACTTTTCAACTACTCTTTTGGCCTCATGCCCCAACCACCCCACCCCACACCCCCTCAGCTGCATTAAGTCCATTTAATTTGAAAGATGCTATATAAATAGAAATTCTTGTTATTGCTAAGACGTTTTTTTGCCACAAGCCTTTGTTTGGGAAGACAGACAGACCATTTCTGTTGCTACAACATAAAATCTGCTCCACATTTTTCTTCTCATCCTGTTCATGACTAACAAACAACAAGGAGGTATTCTATCCAGCAAACCGTCTGTTATTGCACAAGTTTGGCTAAAATCTTATTTTCTGTTAGCCAAATTGCTGACTCAAAAGATCTAAGAATTAATAGCAGATGGTTGAGCAGAATCTACCATTGGATTGGCTGACCATCAGTCTCTAATTCTTGGTAATGACTGCTATTTTCTTGGAACCTGTTCAAAATTCTTGCACAACCATCATAAACTGCAAACAATAAATCCAACATCTCCACACAGACTCAATGTTTCTAAGTGTCGAGAGGAGCAACTCAAGAGCAAAACATGTTTCTTTAAATTAGAGTAATCGTAACATAATTTCGCTTGAACCTTGCCTTGCAGCATTACGCTTGAACCGATCTACAATAACTCTACACGGGCTTGGAACAGTGAGCAATTCCATGGCACTTCCCCTCCCAAGTTTCAATGTTAAGCTAACTCATACACTCATCCTTCGAGACCTAATTGTTTCGGGTTTGACATTTCTCATTAACGATAATGAATCTGGTACTGTTCAGGAATTCAAACTAATGTTTTTTTTGCAACCACCAAAGCCTTGTCCAAAAAGATGCCGTGGAAGTAACTGATCACTGATCCTACATGAAATATTGGTTGGTGGCACAAAAGCAGCGCGCGCACACACACACACACACAAAACCTTCCATTTGGCAGGTGAGAGCAACACTTCAGGATCGTGGAGGAACTGTCTTCAAAGCTCCTGTTGCATTGTATTCATTTTGCTTGATGGGGTGGAGAAAAAACATGCCGCAGTCAATACTGTATTTTGTTCTCTTTGGTCAATCAGCACCACTGGTGATGGAAATATTTTACACGGGAAATAGATACATTTTGATTATTTCAAAATGGTGACACGAATACACTCGTAGCTACAGAAAAATCTAATTGTAGTGCGTTTTAACACATTAGACTAATGCCACAAAAGCATAATACAAGACACTCAAAAGTAAATGCAGCTTGAAATGCGAGCATTACAATGTTCATAATTGGAGGCTAAGAGCTTTGTGCTTTCTTAATTAAATGGAAGCCTTGCGCTGCTTAACAATTTGAACCTGACCTTGGTGCCTTCAAAGTAACACAAAGATGGCTTTTAATTAAATTGCATCGCCGAATGGAATTCAAGCACTTTCTGTTTTGACGCAGCAGCTACAACTGTTCCAGCAGCCCAAGCAAGTCTTGCCCATTCAAACTGGTCATAAATCATTATGACTGGCAAAATATCTACCCAATAATAACAACTTGCATTTATATATAAATGTTTACCATACCGTAACCTAGCTGATCAAACAATTGTGTTAACATACAAATCACTTAATGTCCAATTTTATTCACTGATGCAGATACTATAACAATATTTACCTGATTGTCTATCTTCCATCACTTTCGATGACTATAAAAAGGACTGGAGAAAGGAAGCACCTGTATTTCATAGTACAGTACTGTACCTTAATTGATGGAAGCTTCTCATAGCCATTCACACACAATACTGGCAAGTGTAGTGACTGGTTTTTTTTTGGTGACATCAGAGTAATCTTTCAATCCACTAATATTTCACAAAGGCTATATGGTGAACGGCCATTTAATCAGGGGAATTGTTGGCAAGAAGCGATCCAAAGTAAAATAGCAGAGACAACATGTCTAATCTGAAGCCTTTAACGATCTTTAAAAACACACAATTTAAGTGTTCTGCAAAAGTATCACCACAGAGTGTGATTCTTCATTGGCTGCTACATCTACTCCCAAGGAGATTATTTTGTGCGCACACACTACACCCTGATTTTGAATGGGGGAAGAGAGAATAACCAGTTATTGCATTAAAAGGACTGTAGATGTAATTGTTATAAATTGATAGTGGTGTCTGCAAAAGACAAGCTAATAAACTATGATGATTATGAACCCAAACAGAATAGAATTCTGCAGCTCAGTGGTTAGCGCACTTGCCTTACAAGTGTGAGACCTGTATTCGAATCCAGGCAGGCGAAACATTGGGCAAGTTTCCTTACTCCACATGCCTAAGAATAATCCCTCAAAAGAACAGTAATAAAGTTGGTCATTTCAATCCACAACTGTTTGTGGGACACTGTTGTCCACTATTGGCTGCTGCATTTTGTCCACAAATATACAGTCAATTCACTTCACAGTAAATCAAATGCAAGGATCATTATTATAATTATTATAATGCAGTAACTTTCAGGTGTTAAAACATCTGAACAATTAACCTAAGACTGTACAATATGACACTGGTATGCGGCAAAACAGCTACATTCAACACATGCCTCAACCAGCAATTAGAACAAACAGGATGAGGACATGCACAGTCTTCAGATTTTACACCTGGGATTGAATTGCATAGTCAGCGTGAGGCTGGGTTACAGCTCTCGCTTCCCCAGGATTGTGGTTATAGCAGAACTATCATGGTCTTGCACTGTGATCCGGTCAGGTCCACAGTTCTCCAAGGCACCATTGGTGACACATGAGCCAGCCTGGCTTGTTAGCAGGACTTGGGAGGGCGGAGTGATCAATGGGAGCATGGATTCTTCCCACTTGGCTCCTGTTGATTCTGCAAGCCAAAGCTCTAATGGGTTGGGTGGTCTTTCCTGGAGAAGCAGTGGGAAGCTTGTCAGACAGAGCTCTCAATGACAAGCAATGTGGTTTCAACTGGTTGAACTCGTAACAGTACCCGTACGCACGCTCTGGGGACCCCATGCCTTGGCTATCACCCAATACTCTCAGGATCTACATAAGCAGTTAGTGTCCTTCCAGAAAGAGAGAGCATTCCATTCCAGACACGGGGATATTGCCAATGTGTAAGTGCTGTACTTCTATAAAACTCTCAGTCTGATTTGGATATTGAGAAGCAATTCTTAAGATGGGCTTCTCTGCATGTATCAGCCGCTGCCTGATCAAAAAACAAATCATATGTTGAAACATAACAAAGTTTCAAATGTAAGGAATTAAAAGTACTGTTTAAAAGCCTGGAAATCCCTTTCTCAAAATACCGACAAGCCCAGCTGATATATGTACTGTACTGTAATCACAACTGTATTATCCATTTATAACCACAGTATCTTCTAATATTGCCCCCGACTCTGCCACCCCCCACCAGACAGACCACTGGGAAACTTGCAAATAATCATAAATAATTCAACCAAACTGTTTACTTTCTCTGGTATTAACTATTAGATTCATGATTTGCATACTTCAGTATTTTGGAGGTGTGCGCTTCTTAACAATTACTTATGTTTCTACGAAACAAAAACGATTAACCCGTCTTTGACAACACTGGGCTGCGGCACATACAAGACTTGTTCAGAGACCCGGCAGCTGCAGTCAGATCCATCGAAATCCTGCCTCTGTATGTGGGGCAGCACACATCACAACAGATACAAGCTGTGACAGTGGCTCTTTACTCTCTGCCCGCTGTCAAGGAGTCAATCAACAAACATTAAACTGGTTAAAATTGAGGGTTGCGGGGATTAGTAATAAGCAGGGTCAGGCTTAGATTTATTTAGAGCCAGCAATAGGACAAAGGGCAACAGACTGGTCAGCGCTTCACACTTAGGTGTATATTGGAACCTTTCCACTGTATTTTGTGCTTGGCCCCAATCTTTGGCTCTCTGATGCCTTTATCACCTCTCGGCTGGACTATTGCAATGCCTTCCCCTCACCGGTCTCCCCTCCACCACAATCCACAATCCAGCTCCAAAATCCATCTGATTCAAAACTCTGCCCTCCCGCCTGCATTCTCACCCGCACCGAACTTCGCTCCTCCATTACCCCAGTCCTTGCCAGGCTTCACTGGCTCCCTGTCCCTGAGAGGATCAACTTCAAGATCCTAACACTTGTTTTCAAATCCCTCCACTCCTCTGTAACCCCCTATCTCTCTGACCTCCTCTCTCCCCAAACCAGCACCCGCTGCCTTCGCTCCACCGGGTCTGGCCTCCTCCATGTCCCCTGAATCCTCCGCTCCACCCTCTACTGCCATGCCTTCAGCCACTACGCCCCGAGGCTCTGGAACTCCCTTCCTCACTCACTTTGCCTCACCCCCTCTCTTCCCAGTTTCAGATCACAGCTGAAGACCTTTCTCTTCGACCGCGCCTTTGGTCACCTTTCTACCCCTGCCCCTGGCTCGGTCCCGGGATCCGTTACTGTGAAGCAGTATTTTCTAATGTTCTTAAGCGCTTTGAGACGCTGTCCGGCGTGGAGGGCACTATATAAATGAAAGTTGTTGTTGTTACTAGAATTTTCCCAATGGAAAAATCTCACCTGAGAAAGAGCAGCAATCCTTCACCGGTTTTTGAAATTTTAATACATTGCAGTCAAAAGAGAAGGAAGGTAGGAAAGAGACTAAATAATAGACACACAACAGTTACTTGTGTATTTTTTTAAAATGTTACATGTGGCAAAACTTTTTTCCACTGTCAACATTATTTCCTGTCTCTCCTTCCATGTTCTTCCTCAAGTGTCCGTGGATGGGTAGATGGGCGGTTCAAATGTAATTTGTTATTGTCGTTGTTGATTGATCCCTGCAGAATACACAACGTATCCTCCTCCCATCAAAGTGTCAATCTGCTCTAGCAGATTCAGGACAAAAAAAATTAGCAAACTCCTCAGGAAAGCCATGGGAGAATTCATTGCCAACATTCAGTATCTCATTGTAAACATTTGTGGTGGATTTGGGCACACAACTGGATCTTACATTAACTGGCTGTTGTTTACTATAGTACGCATTATTCATTGCTATCTTCTGTGCAGTCAACAGTGATAAAAATATTCATAGTTTCTGTGTTCATCTTACCCATGACTTAAACTCATCTTGCTCTTTAATTACAATTGTCTAACCACTGAATAGCTTAATTGTGGTCTTCTTTCATTGGGATGGGCCGGTCCACTGGGATACAGTATAAGCTTTCCTCTCATTTTACACTCCGACTGTGGAAATATATATAAACTGAACAGAAGATTGCATTTTGTCAAAAAGGAAATTTGAAACAGATGTATGTAGAGTTTGGAACAGAAAGAGAATGAAATAATCTTTCATTAAAACTCCAGCACGATAGTGGGTGTGTTTTTTTCCTTTTGTTTCACATCGTTCCAGATGGAAGCCACAGTGGAACATATGATAGAATTTGGTTACTGTGTATCCCTGATGCACTTTATTTATCTGCAAGCCCAAGGGTTGAATAGCATTTGTAACAACATAAGTACAAGGTTTCGCCCAAAACCTTAAGCGCTTCTCCCACAAAACTACACAGTCAATTTACATTTACAATAAATTTTGTGAAGTGATTTGAGACATCTCAACAAGATGATCAGGCACTATAATCAAATGCACGGATTATTACTATTGCTAAAACACTAGCCAGTTTCTCCTCTTTCAGATGCTGATTGTCCAACTGCAGATCTCCAGCATTTTGTTTTCATCCGTAAGTGCGTGTATTTAAAGATAATATACTAATCAGCAATACAGTTAGTCTGCGAAACTTCCACAACTAATGTAATCAAAATTTGAAATGCTACACCACGTAACGTTTTGTGCTCTCCACAATTTTTTTTCGAAACAGTAGTCAGACTTAGTTTAAAACTGTTTTAAGTGGTGCCTACCCACACAGCAAAAGCTGGCATCAAGAGAATTTCCCTCTGTCAGATTCAAATAGAATAGATTTCTGTAAAGAAATGTTGTTTTGAATGCTGTGGTGGAAACCCATGCTGATTTATCAAATGTCTTTGCACCATTATTTTTGTTTCAGAGAGAGAGAGAGAGAGAGAGGGTATGATTTGCTCTCCACTGGATAGGTGCAGATCTCATTAGAGCTGATCTCCTCTGATGTCTATGACAGTCACAAGGCTTTGAGACCTTCAGGAGTGATACACCCAAACAACTAGATCCCGCAGCATAACCAGACACATTACAGCAAACCTCCTTCAAATCAGGAATAATTTTTCCAAGTTTGTGTGGGATGTGAAGCGCTCAGTGTGTCATTTAAATTGCTCCACGTGCATTTTGCTGCAATTGATGATTGCGAAGATCTGTTCAAATATCTTTTGTCATTCCTTATCTGTTGTCTAGAAAGCTCAGCTTTGTTCCCAGACCCATATCCATCTCTCGGCTGTCACTTGTGCTTAAGAATAGTTTACAAAATGTCTCCCTGAGGATTCTGCAGACTCACTCCACCCAATTGCTTTCCACCGTAATCACCAAAAAACTGCACAGCCACAGTAGGCCCGGGTTCAACAACTCAGGGATGTGCCTGGCCCAACAAGGCACCTAACCCCAAACTCCTCTCAGTATCCAAAGTATCGCTGAGCTCAAACATCTTAAGTTACTCCACATAAACACCTGCACGTACAATACAACATGCATTGCATTATGCTCCACATCCAAAGACAATGTGCAACCTTTGCCAAGTTCAGTACAACAAAGCGAAGTTACACAACACATTAATAAGCAAACTGCGTCATCCGAGATCAGTGCCAACATTTCTCAATCTTTTGAGTCGTGCAGGGTTGGGAGTCTCTCCCGACAGTTTAGTACTTAGTACAAAACGTGTGAAATGAATTAGCCCACATTACAGTGTATTTTATGGAAAGCTAGTCACACTTCACTGCAAAGCGTATTTTTCAGGACTCTGGGGGTTTGCAATTTATTAACAACGCACACCAAACTCTGTGGAATGGGTGTAACTGAAACTCTTAGAATAATGTCTCCCTGAGGATTCTGCAGACTCACTCCACCCAATCGCTTTCTACCATAATCACCAAAAAACTGCACAGCCACAGTAGGCCCAGGTTCAACAACTCAGGGACGTGCCTGGCCCAACAAGGCACCTCATCCCAAACTCCTCTCAGTATCCAACAAGAGAATAATAGTATTCTACATCTGCAAACAATTGATACAATCAATGATACAAAGGGGAGAATATATATATTGATATAACTGGCAAAATTTGCTTTTTTTAAGCTAGTTGTTTTAAAGCTGTCTATGATTTTATAAAACCTAGCGGGGATGCCACAATGTCATTCACATTTGACCAGTTACTGTAATTTGGTGAAAGTGGACTTAATAGGATACATTTCCAAATAAGATGAACTTGAATTAAAAATTGCTTGAGAAAAAAATTGTAAAGATATGAATACCCTGCTGGTAAAAGTAGCTACTAGTACAGTGTGTGTCAGTTATGCCACGGTATGATTGGATGGAGCTCATTCTTTCAATCTCTGAGTGAGCAAATTCTCACTTAGGACAAGCTATTGTGGTTTCGCAGGAGGCAATGCAATTTGGAGAACCCACAACCTTCTGTCTCAGAGGTGAGAGTGGTATCAACTGAATCAGGTAAAGGTGCTGTATCAAATGCAAAGCTTATTATAACATGAATGTTTATTTAGCATTGAATAGGTTTTCTGAGGTAAACAGATTTCTATGTTGGCTTACTTTTCCCAATTTTGTCCTCTTCTTCTCTTCTGAAAATATTGAATTTTGTGGAAGGGAATGTTGGAACAGATGCTGAAGATCAGTCTTGACCTTGTTGCTTTTGATCGTTTGTGAATCTTGACAGTGAGTGTAATTTGGCTATTCAATCTTGGGAGTGCATCGCACATGAGGCAAATAATTTTCGCCCACATATATGCAGTCAATTCACTTTCCAGTATATTCTGTGAAGTGCTTTGAGACATCTAGTAGACGTGAAAAGCCCTATATCAAATGCAAGGATTATTATTATTCTGTCCTCACTTAACTTTGAGACACATGTAGATCATTAAATAGTAATCGGGAGTGGGAACCTCCACGTATGTTTCCCCTATCTAGGTACGGCCAATTGCAGACTACTGAATTTTTGCCCCAGGTGAGAACAACAAGCTCACTGCAAACTCGGAATGCAATCTGTAACCTTCTGTTACATGGCTTAATCTACCCTGCCGGGAAAGTAATTGGAATTAAGGCTGACTTTCTAATTAACTGAGAAACTATGAAATCTACATAAATTAACACATTATTGTTCAAATAAATAATGTTTGCAGTCGAAAACCAAAGCTCGAAAATCTCGTTAAAATTCAAAGTAAGATCCTGACTTCAAAGCAAAACCTTTAAGTGTTGTTGGTATCTCATTTGACTATAAAGAGGTCATTTTAAAAGGAACAATTTTCTATGTGCTTTTTTGTCAGAGAAGCAGTAGCTCATCCTCCAAGGTTAATCAGCGAGTGCAAGTATATGGAGGATACTTAATCTACGAGAACAAAAAGGAGAAAATGCAAAACACCTTCAACGTGTTAAAAAGCAGTTTAGATCTGTAGCTACATTTCAATACGATTATAAAGGAGTGAGCTTTTTAAATTGGTTTAGTACTTTTGATTTCATATTGCAACATTTTATGAAAAGCCAACTAATCTAATTTAGATAAATACATTTGCTGCCTTGTTTTAGTCTGTTGTGAAATATTTACCTCTTCAAAGAGAGTGTGAAACAAAGGGATGAAACACTTCAAAGAAAAGGTTTCGCTTTTAAAACTCAAAATGACTCGTGAAATAAATTGTACTTGTACAAAATGATATACTGTTGCTCCTGGTTTCTCTGTTATCCTCTTTGCAGAGATGCACTGCATTACGGATGCCACAAACTATTTTGTTAGTTAATTAAATACATGTACAATATTCTATGATGGACAACGTTAAATTCATTTATGCAGGGTAATAAGCATGTATTCGTTCTGAGGTACATGTATGTGTAACTGCTATGAAATACTAAAAATAGATAAGACATTTACAGAACTGCAACTCTCAAGTCATCACTCTATCAATCAAATGTGATGGTGCATAAATATTACAGGGAACTCAGCTAAACAGAAGGTTCACAAGGACTACCAGAACAGTTCTGTTTAATAGCATAGTTACCTCGTCTATTTCAGGTACATACACACAATTTTCTGGGAATTGTTTGAGCTTAACTAGAACACATTCACAAAATAAACACAACTTGACACATTACAATTTAAAAGTTATGGACCAACATTCTTTGATAAGGAGAAAGAAATGTTAATGGCATAAAAGCTTCAACATTAAATACATTAAATGGCTAAGGTATATTTACCAAGAAATCTATACAAGACAAGTTGCACAAGAAAGTCAAAGCAGTCATTTTAAAATGGGTTTGAAAAACATGTTAGATTCCAGATAGAAGATTACTTCAGCTTGTATCAAACTGACTTCCCCTGATCATAATATTTAAATTAAGACAAATTGATTAATTGGTTAGGAGTAAACTAAATATACAACACTTTTACAAAAAGTTAAAAAAAGTACCTTCGCAATTATATTTAAGAAATTTCTACATTTAAATATACAAAGAATAAATGGAACTGAATCTCAACATGAACATATATTAAATATATATAAAAATAATTTAAACGAGCAACGTTACCTTTTTTAAAGCCATAACGTTGCAGGAAAAAACAGTAGAATGCAGCATATGACTTTACAGAGGGTGATTTTTTTTCTGAAATGCTTTTTATCTGTGTTATATTTTAACTCACAAAGCGTAATTTACCAAAAGGATTCAACAGAAGTAGGTTAATCAAGTGTGAAAGTTCACAAGGGCAGTAGCCATGTTACTGGAAAATGAAAACAATGGCTGCCATGGAAACTGAGATGGTAGTAATAAGACATCTTGGTGTGGAACTTCCTGTGGCATTTTTAGATTCTGACATTGCTGAGACTCTGTCCTTGCTTCTTGGATTCAGAAGTTGCTTGTGTAGAGTCACATCGTCCACAAATGTGCCATCCATGCATCCTGCATAACAAACCACATAGATCATCGGCGGCCGAGCCTTTAGCCACTCTGCCCTCAACCTCTGGAACTCCATCCCACAGTCCCTCCGCCTGGTCCCTTCCCTGACCTCCTTCAAGTCTCGCCTCAAGACTCTCCTCTTTGCTGGACCCATTGTCAACTCCTAATCCCCCCACCTTCCCTTCCCCCCATGCCTGTCCCCAGCTCGGGTCTGAAACAGTGACTGTCCACGCCTCCTGACGTGAAAGGCGCTATATAAGTGTAATTTTGTTGTGGTTGTAGATCTCAATGAAGCTGTCTGTTCTATCCGCACGTATCCTTTGAGAATGTCCCCATTTAAGACAACGCCTTTTAAGATCCCCAAACTTTCAATACAAAAATGGCTTCATGTTTGCCTGTTGATTGTTCTCCCGATGTGAAAGGCATTATACAAATGTCATTTTGTAGTAGTTTAAGCACTCTGAGATGCTACCCACATGAATAACCCTTATACAATTGCAAGTTGTTGTTGTGCGTTAATAAGGAGGCCTTTTGAAAAAAAAATTAAGTTAAGAGAAAATTAGTGGTAAATAATTTCAGAACCAACTAACTTGGATGAATTCCACGAACAACAACCACAAAGTTACACTGGTATAGCGCTTTTCATGTAAGGAGGACGTCACAAAGCGCTGGACAGTCATTGTTTCAGAACACCTTGGAAAACCAGTCTGGAATGGGCGGGGGGGGGTGGGGGGGGGGTCGGTCAGGAAAATGTTCTCACAAATCTCCTTTATTTGCACATCCCCCAAAACGCTGAGTGTCATCTAGACGTGTAAATTAATATATCAACTGGTGTTTTCCCTAAATGTCGTGTTTAACTAATGCTCATCCAATTTGCAGAGGCAGTTATTAAAATCTCCAGTTGACAGTAATGAGTATTAAATTAACAAATCTGGTTGCATTTATCTCCAATGTAGGGTTGAAAGGAAATCCCAAGAAGTTCTTCTGCTACGTTTATTTGTGCTGCATAACTGACTGAACGGCAGACCAGATGGTGACTACCTTAGGGCATGGTCAAAACACCTGTATAAACATTCCCAACTCCATGTCACATCTGATACACTCTGTCAAACGTTGGAAAAGAATCTGTTGAGAACGAAATCACTAAAATAAAACCAATAATTCACATGGAATCTCCTTTAATTGGCTGCAGGTTTAAATCGTATGTGGATTTACCAAGAAAAATGATTGCAAATTTCTTCATTGCTTGATCTACCTAAGTAATGTAGACAATGTCAGTTATCAGCTTGAGATTCGGAAAGAAAAGGTGTTCACTGAGAAACTGATTTTATTTGCAATCGTTAAAAGAGAATCATAACTTACGCAATCGAGAAGTGAGTTACCATAGCAAAGATTATCCTTAAGCCTAAATAATACATTTCTAAATAACCTTCCCGAAGGTTACTTCAACTGAAACTAAGCCGTTAGTTATGGGGTCCTTTCCCTGTCTCCTCTTCTGAAGGTGATTACTCTTAATATAGCATCATTCACAGGCCCAGACACCCATTTTGTACCTTGCCACAAGAGGTCAGGATAGTGAGTGCCAATGAGCTACTTACTCATCTAAATAGAGAATATTGTCCTCCCAGATATCGGAATGATATTAGCATTAAGAAACTAAACCAGCTGTCATACTTAGCTGATTAGAAATGAGTTGCAGCAGTATGCGGGTTGTGGCAGTTATCTATAGGAGTAAGAGGCACGTTGAATAATTAAGATTTAAATGAAAATTCCAAACTGGTATATTATGAAAGGATTAATCAGTATTGCTATTGTTTGAGATATTATTAAATTACTTTTTTTTTAAACTCATTCCTTGCTGTAAATTTCCTTAATTCCCTCACATTGATTGCATCCTCTCCTAAAAACAGGGGTTATTACTGCACTCTCCAGTACTTCATCCAAGTGGCCATTTATCAGGCATGATCCATGGCCGTGAATGTTATTAATAATAATAATAATAATAATCCTTGCATTTGAAAAAGCGCTTTTCAAGTCATCCAGACATCTCAAAGCGCTTCACAGAATATACTATAAAGTGAATTGACTAAGGAATTAATATGAGGTGTGTGGAGTAAGGAAACGTGTCCAAGGTTTCACCCTGCCTGGAATCGAACCCAGATCTCTCACTTGGAAAGCAAGTCCTCTAACCACTGAGCTACAGGACTCCATGTTGGTAACTATTGAACTATGGAGAGTCACAGCTAAGCCTACCTTCACCTAATATCCACTCACATGCCCTGTCCTGTCATTAGATTGTTATCAGGAGTAGAAACCCTGGCTGATATGCTCTCCCACCACTCTTGTGCAGTGATGCTGCCCCCAGCTGAGACCACTTAAATTTTGTAAAGGCCAAAGATCAAACCTGGAACCTCCCTCTTTATAATGGCTCAGTAAAACACTACAAGGCACATTTACCCATTGAGCTATTGAAGGATCCCTCATCACTGCGCTAAATTGGATTTTCATATGGAATCGTTCAGATTTTAATTATAGATTGCAATGCATCAATGAGGATTTAAACCATTAGGATTACTGGACAGCTACTGAAGCCAATGTTATTCGATTTTTAAGAATCGTGTTGAATGCTAAAACAGGATTCCAAAAATTAACAGAAATATTTAGAAGGCTTACTTCAACTATTTATCACAATTGTAATCTTCCAGTGCAGAACTGGTAACTGTGTTGCTCGATAAACTGTAATAATTGTGTTACAGAGATCAAGACAATAGGGCCAGACAGGTTTGAACTTATGTTCAGTGTTAAAATACCAGTGGTTTAGTCTGTAATCTTGATTGATTCATGAAGAATCTACAAATAAACAGCATTTAACAGATTGGCAGAAATGATTTTTCCCATAATTTGGATAAGATAAAAATGACTCATGTGCAGACCAATTTATGGCAATATTCCATCCATCTCCGAGCATTCATCAATCAGAATTAATGCTATTATAGAACTCAAAGCCAAAACATCCTGCTGACACAAGTAAACAGAATGCCAATTTTGGCACAGCGCTTGCCTTCATTTAATTATGTCAATTCTAAGTAAAAGTAAACAAGGACTCTGAAGTTTCATAACCAAACTGTAATCAGTTTGTGAAACAAATGAAACAATGCAGGCAGAATATTCTTAACTGCTAGCAAAGATGTTCTTGTTCTTTCCACAAGAACATAGCCTAGGGCTTGTGGAATAATAGTCAATTGTTAAAGCTTAGTAAGCTTTGCGCCTACATGCATGGGCTTGTGAAAAAATGTCAACAGTATTTCAGCCAAAAAAGGTCAAAAGATGATTCTCCTATTTGTTGAAACTTATCAAGGATGTCTTTGTGAAACTATGTTGTTCAAATGTTGCACTCTATGGTAAGGAAAGGAACTTTTGACTTGTGACGTACGTATTTCCACTTGCAAAAACCACAAGACGCCACAGATACACAACATGTCATACCATGTACCACGAAGGCTTCAAACGCCTAGATGCACATGAAACTAATAAACATTTGCAACAACATTCTGTACATCATAAACATATTGGGAATAGATGAATTTGGATGAGAAAATGTTCATAGAAAATGGATAGCACATATAGAAAATGGATAAAACATAAAAAATAATTGTCTCCAATTAAAACTGCTTCTGTATTTCCTTGAGGATCGTCTCCAAGCAACAACACATGATGTTAAACTAATGTTGTTGCACTTTTCTGGCGCTGTGTTGGTATTTAAAATGAAGGAACAAAAAGAGTAAGGCAGCATGCACTACCTTTGAAACACTCGGGTCTGTTTGACACATCTGCTGAAGAGTCTCAAGTGAAACACGTTAGGCGAGTCTTACCTCAGTTCCCACACGCACATGGGTCCAAAACACAGCATTACAAATAACCAAAGATGACAGCAATGGGGAAATCGGGAGGCGCTGGGATTTTTTTACTCATCAGTCAGCTGTCGGCAGATTTACATTATGATAACCTGAGAGGTCGCCTTGTGCCAGAAACTAAACAGGTTTAACAGTGGTCAACAGCATCTGTCACACGTGCCACTCGGAATGGCCTGCCAGTGCTTCAAGCTGAGTTCCCTGCTATTTTATTGTTGGTGTGCCCTGTCTGAGTGAATGATTTTGTTCCATTTTCAGTGGAGCGACTGAACTGCATCTACCAGTAACTATGGGAAGAAGCCTTTTCATCAAGCTTGTCAAGGAACAGTTGAAAGAGGGTGGTCTCATGCCAGTAAGGATTGTTTTTTGCAGAATTCTCATGTTAAACTCAAGGGTAAGCGCTGTTGGTCTCCTGTATCATCAATTACATTTTAATGATAGAAAAGGGTTGATCATTGCAGTACAAATTGCTTCAGGATGTATGGCCTGAGAATGAAGATTCCAATGATTCAGCAGTACATCTTACTTAATTTGTATTTACTATTGTGGGTGAATTATTCTAATAACATTGCGAATTGTAGAGTCCTGTAGCTTAGCGGTTAGAGAAGAGAAATCGCCTTGCAAGCGGGAGGCCCGGGTTCGATTCCAGGCAGAACAAAACCGTGGGCAAGTTTCCTTACTCCCCACACCTGATAATAATCCCTAAAAAATAAGAATAAATTGGTCATTTACATTTATGATTGTTTGTCATGAATGTCACTGCTGCCGCATTTTGTGCACATATATACAATCAATTCACTTTACGGTATATTTGTGAAACGCTCTGAGACATCTAGAAGATGTGAAAAGCGCTATATCAAATGCAAGGATTATTATTGCTATCTTCTTAGTCAAAAAAGTATCTCTTTAAATAAAACTAATCAAATCAGAGTTCTGAATTCAAAGTTCTCATAATTGTACTTCACAGTTCATAACAAGAGGCAATTTCTCATCTGAATGACAAAACAGCATTTTACTAATGAGCATAATACAGCTCCACATCTATCAGCCAAAGTGTTCGATGTTAATTCAATTGATGCTGGGTCTTCTAGCCTCCTAAGATTGAAACAATGAAAAAAAACATTTGCCCAGTTAATTGGCTGCCTAATCTAAACTCATCGCACTCAATGCTGTGAATGGATCATTTTTCACTTTTCGGCACTCTGAGAAACAGCATCAAACATCCTCAGGTTAGGTGGAGTACAATTGAAATGCAGCAAAAAAAAACTCTTGCCTTTCTGCCCAATGTTATGTCTTCAGTATAACCTCAGATAATTCACTCTGTATTGCACTAATAATATTAATCTGCGCACTGAGTGCCTCTCACACCAGGATGATGTTTCAAAGCACTTCGCAGGACTTCAGGTGAAGTGTAGTGACTGGGTATTGTGTGGGTGTACATGGCCAGTAGTGCACACAGCAGTGTCCCACAAATAGCCATGAAGTGAATGACCAAATTTTTTTATTTGAGGGATTGTTGGGAAAGGAAATCGGGAGTAACTCTGTTCTCTTTAAAATCTATTCAAACAGGCCTTTCCATTTTTTTCCCCAACCACCCACCTATCAAGTGCTCTGATTGTTTATCAATTTAGTATTAGTTTCGTGTCAAATTACAGACTGATTTTGTAGATCAACATTCAACGAGAATTTGATTGATACGGTCCATAAACATTTTACTTGGATTCCTCCAACCACCAGAGACAGACATTCACCTCATCAGTCTGGACTGAATTCAAGGTCATACTTCCTACAAGTAAAAAGAGCTCTTATTGCTCAATCTCCTGTATTGTCACCTGTTCTGAATATCCTGTGCTTTTCAGGCTACATTCTTCAATACAAGTAGTTATTTATAATTTACCAACGTTTTAAGCAGTGGCCATCAAATTCCAATCCCTTTTCCACCAATGGTTTAACATTTTCCCTTTGTATAAATCGATTTATATTCATAATGTCTTTTACTAATACAAAAGTGCAATTTCTACTTTTCTATTCCTACGCAGGCAGACAATAAATCGTAGTTAATGAGGTTTCAGTTCCACCTCCTGCAGATTCTGTTAGTCTCAACTGTGTTTCATATAATATTAATTACTTTAAATTGAAGTAAATTGGCAGTTAAAGACTGAAAAACAAAAAACTTTGCACTACCCGGTAATGGGATAAATTGACCTAAAAATTATAGATTATAAATTATTATTTAACAGTTTTTTCTTTTGTTCTCATATCTAAGTAGGAATAACAGGAAGTGGAACTTGGAAAAATAATCTTGACCACTTTCTCTTTCTTCAAAACAAAGCATGAGTTATAGCTTATACATTGATGTGCTCTGAGACCATGATTAGCATTGGATGGGAGCAGAGAAAATGCCATTTAGATAATCCAGTGGCTCTGCTGTTCAGGTTCAGTTTACATTTCATCCTTCTCCTTACTATTATTAGTAGTATAGTACCCAAATCATCTACCTCAAAACAATTGGCTCTCATCTCTGCTGAGTCAGGAATTGTTTTAAATCTCTCTTGTATTCTCCAACTTAGTATTTTACCAGGTGGTAGCAAACTCTGTAAATCGGTGAGACTTTCAGCAAAGTTTACCTGATGAATTCTCTTGGTTAGAATGATGTTCTCTGGTTTGACTACACTAATATGTCTAAACAAATTCTTCATCAACTTTTCCAGTTGCTTCAATAATACTTTAAAAACTCGGAAAGTATCCTCCTCCATCCTTTCTCTTGTGAAAGTAGACATACATTAATTTGTCTGTACTCATAGCCCAAGATATAAAATGTGTAATCAATTTTGAAATACACTTTCAATGCAAATGTGCCAAAGAAGGTTATTCATTTTATTTTGTTGGTTTACCTTCTTTCTTCAGTTTGATCGAGTTGCATCAAATTACACTCTGCCCTCTGGAGAACTAGCTGGTCACATGACTAAGCTATAAATACTTCACAAATTTAATGAGCTGTTAATCATAACCAGAGCTGCCGAAGGCAAGACATCTCTAAAATTGCCATGGGTTAGATTTTCCCCAGGTGAAAAGGTACAAATTCCACTTACCTGACACAATTGTGTGCCCCCCCCACCCCACCCCCCACCACCCCAGAGATAGGAAGTTTTGTACCAGTTTCTGTATTTCATCTGTTGACTCGCTCTGTAGCAAAGGAATGGCAGTGAAGCATGCAGCAGTGGCGTCCAGGAGAATTTCTGATTCACACCTTGACTCACACACTTTGCTCTCTCTATTATTCGGCACCGAAGCTAATTTCTGGAGCCACCGCATCCAGAATATTCGTTTAACTTTGCTTTTAACTTCAAAAGGCTTAATATAATATAGCTATACAAATGTTTAAAAATTCGTAACTATGCAAACGTATAAACAGTTTAATGTTGGCTGATCCTGATACAGTATGTTATCCAAATAAAATGTGTAATTGTCCTGACCATGCTGTCAGCACGATTCAGTGGAAACACTCTCCCTTCTGAGTCAGAAGGCTGTGGGTTCAAGACCCACATTGGGACTTGGAATCATATAGTCTAAGCGCACCAATGTGGTGCTGGGTGGGGGGTGGTGCTGCTGGATGAGACATTAAACTGAGGTAATGTCCACTTGAAAAGCTGGATGTTAAAGATCCCATGGCGCTATTTGAAAAGAAAAGGGAGTTTCTCCTGGTGTCTTGACCAACAAATCCCCCAAATAAAATTGGTCACTCACTCGGTGGCTGTTTGCGGGACATTGCGGAGTGCAGCTCGCTGCCATGTTTCACCCACAAAATACATAGTCAAATAATTTTACAGTAAAGTATATCCTGTGAAGTGCTTTGAGATGTCTCAATGACATGATAACACATGATATCAAATACAGCAATTATTATTATGTGATCTGAATACAGTATTTGGAGAACCACTGTTGAAGATACTAGAAATTACTGTAGACAGTAGTGCCTACATGAGTCTAATACATATTCAGTAAGATACAAAATCTTTTGTTCAGGAAGGGGCCCCTGTATCTCTGAACTAAAAATAGAGACCTTTGTGGTTTTGAATGCCTGTATGTATTCCTGTACTTCAGATGAAAAAATCCTGTCACAAAACTTGTTTGAAGTCTTAAGCAAGGTTGGTTATTTATTTGCGCTTGTACCATAAGCAGCTATTCGGGAGATGACATGCCAAACCAGCTGTTTGCTGTCCTATTACATGTGGTCTGCAGCTGTGTCCATGACTTTTCTTCCACTCACCAATCAAACCTGCCAAGTATTCATTGGCAGATGATGACCAAACTACATTTCAGAGGAATAAAAGTAGAATAGAGATTCAAAGCAGGTGCACGGTTGCTCTGGTTTCTCACAAAATGGATATCTTGAAGAAAAAGAGTAACTCACATACTGATTGAACTTTAATAAAAACATTTGATACAGTACGCTTAAGAGTTTACTGTTTTAAACTGGGTCATTGTGAACTAATCAAAGTCCAGTTTAGCTCAACCAGATCTTTTCATTATCAACTAAGTAACACACTCTTAACAGAGATTTGGTATTATGGACAGCAAGTTTTAAAGCAAGCTCTCTGCCAGAAGCAGCTGGTAAAAATATTTTCAAAATTAATACAATTTTTATCAAAACACTCCAAGAAATGAGGCCAGAGAGAGTTGACAAGCGCAGTGCACAGCATGTTTTATTCCTTCTTCCATTTTTCTTGTTGCCGTAAAATAGATCATTAAAAAAACTATTATACTAAAAATGTTAAAGAGCAACAGAATAACACATTTTGACTGCTTGTACATTGGAATACCTTCCAACATTTAAACTTTTTCTTCAAGAAATCCATTTTGTTACAATGAGCATACACAATGCTTTACTGTTATTATTTGTATTACCAAAGCAGACACATGAAATCCTTCCTACAAAACAAATCTTCTAGTTCGAAATGTATCTTCTAGCTTGAGTATTGAATGTGTTAATTATTCTAGTGTCCGAGTTACTATTGAACCATAAATACAATGCACATTATTCCCCCAAAAAACATATATGCAGAGCCAGAAAAAAATCATCTCTCTGTGCCATTAAGATACATGCTGAAGTGCACAAGTTCATAGCAGGAAAGATAAGGTGCAGTTAATAGTCACCATGAGTTTAGATGATACAGGGGATGCAGTTATTATCTGTATGGATTATGTACACAGAATCCAAAATATGGTAACCTACCATATATAAATCAAGCTAAAGTCTGTTGGTCTTTTGAACACCCCACCCCCACTGCACACTTTGCTTAATGCTCTCACAAATTCCTTCCCATAAAGCGTTTGAACATTGTGTGTTGCCCTCATCACAAACTCCACTCAGTAGAATAATGCAAAGACCTCAGACTGAAAAGAGATTAGCAGGTTCTAGCTTCTGTTTTTTTAAAGCAGAAATAACTTTGGCAGCCATTGAATTCATAGATAAACAAAGTTTGAAATGCAAAGCATGCTGAATTTCAGATTCGGAATAAAAAGATCCTTAAAATATGCCTGAATGCATGTTCTGGACTCATTAAAAGGGATGAAAGGGCCCACTATTCACAGAGCCTCAAGCCCACTGCTCCTGTCATGCCAAGAATCCTAGTCAAGTAAGCCATTATTCCACTTATATTTCTATTGAATTCAGAGCTTCAAACACTCATCACTCATTTATACTAAGCCAGAGCTTAAGATGAACAGAGATGTGTCTGAAATCTTTAACATTTTCCATATTCAGACCACTATTCTTGAATGCTTCAAAACAAATCAAAATCTACTCCAAAACCGCAACTCCTATAGCTATAAAAGATGAAGGTTAGAATTATCTTTCAAGATCCTATTTATCTGTTTATATTGAAACAATTTCATGTGCCTAGCTTTCCACAGATACCCACGTGTGTTCAATGTGTTTAAGGGCAACCACCTAACAACCTTTCCAAATATAAATTTCAAAAGCTTCTTTGTCTTGGGATAGTCAACACCTTTTAATTCATGGCAAGAATTAAACTGAAAATTGAAACACAGCAAAAGCTAACTATCTTCATTCTTCACCCGATATGAAGTGACATATTTGATTGGGTTGTAATTTAAGATTGAGCGTGTGTACCCTTGGCTATTTTGTCTATCATCTCTCTATTCAAAACTATCTGAGTCAAATGAAATAATTGGACATGTGGCTATTGTTTCACTTTACATATTAAATAATACCAGTATTGTGGTACAGTAATAAGGCACTTGCATTGTAATATACTTAATTTGGGCAGAAGTTTTAAATTGGCAGTGAAACTATCAAAATCTATTTGTATTGTCAAACCTTTTCACAAATGTCAAGACAGTTTAATACAACGGAAATACAAATATTTAAGGAAATTGCTGTTGTTAGTTCCTTCAAAGCAAATATTCAGCATTATAATGGAATTTCTGAAAGGAAAATTCTATTAAGTTATAGACTATTTATCACAGTTGTATTGATTGACTGCTGACCACAATATAGGCATTGATCTATTAGCTTTTGCTACAGCATTATCCATATTCTGTGCCATTACTTCTACCATGCTGTATTCCATTCAAATCATAGCCACTCGTTTTATTAAGCAATACTAATGTGTATCTTCTTTGCTCAAAGAATATCTCACCTGGTATCCCTTCATTTCACAAGAATAAATGAGGACAAAACAGGAGCTTGTTTATACTGAAGATTTTTTAAAATGAAAACACATCCAGAGATCCATTAAGTTTTCAAGTGTCCAATTTTTCACCTTCCATTCAAGAAGATATTTTTTTCCGCCCAGAATCAGATGTTTTACTCAGTAAATATTCCGCTCCTTTGTGATACCATGTCATCAAGGACACGCATGCTATTTTTAGGCAGACCTCATGAAATGCATCAGTGAAAAGCAAGTGTTGGGCGTGGACTTAATTAGCAGTGCAGAAGAGTTACTTTCCAAAATAGACTGTGTGTGAATGTGAAATCCGTTTGGAGGAATAAAGGTATTAAAGATGCATTCAAATTTGCACCGTGTTGCATATTCTTGGAATCAATAGCAAACAATTGTTTTTACACCATCAAAGTTTCAGGCATTCTTTCTCCTGAAAAAATAAGCCTGGGTGTTGTTTTTCTAATTTTTCAGTGTTTTTCTTGATCCTCCAAAGGATTACAGATAGTTGCATATTACAAATGACCAACGCTTTGAAACTCGATACCTCTTTCCATACACACATTTTGCATAAGTTACTGTTATCGTTCTCTGGCACAACCTTCACTTTATGATCATGATAAAAGGATGTAAAGCAGACATAAATCTGTGTCAAGTTATCTTGTCCATCCATTAGCAAATACCACCTGGTTTATCTGTGTTTGAAAATCCCCTTTATCATTTCAAAAATAAAAATACAATTCCTTTCCATCTGGTTTTGTTCGCAAAACAGAAGGACAACACATAGCCCATATCAATTGATCTTGTTGTGTTAAGAGTTGATTTATAGCACATACTACAAGTTAGCTTTGTCATTCACCAGCAAAGACCATAACTGATGACTTTGAAGAATTACAATTGAAACCATACAACGATCCTTTGTCAAACCGTCAGGTTAAATATTTATTGTGGTTTAAATGTTTGTATTCTAAAGGAACATTTGACCACACTGTCATAACAGAGCAGAAATCAAGTGATGCCTTTGAGTGATAGAATTACTGCATGCCACATCAATAGCTGGAAGATTGTTTAGGCTGAAAGGGATTCAATGACATGTTGTTGGATACTTTTGTGTTGTTGGTTACTTAGTGGCATGCAACGGAATTCATTATTTTTTAATCAATCTCATCGCAGCTCCTGATGCTTTTGGCAGGGTAAGCCACAAAGTTTCAACCAGTAGCACTGTCTTTGCTATTGTGTCAATTTGTTTTCAAAGATATGTTTTCAAAGATTATTATGGAAAGATAACGCTGCCATCTTTATCAATCGTGGACTACTAAACTGTTACTTTGCCCATCCACAACCCATGCATCTTGTAGATTTAGAACAAAACACACATTCAATTATTTCAGAGATCATCTAAACTGAAAAGCATCCGAGTTTCAAACATCTACCACTCCATTAAGAGAAGGCTTGTTAATTGTGAACCAGTGAATGATTTCAGAAAAGGACTGGGATACAACTTTAGACAACGTGTAGATTCTAAGACACTGGGATCACACACAACCGTAAATGTGTCATCTCAAATCGGGCATGTTTTTCTATAGAAACAAAATGTTACCATACTTACCATAGGAATGAATGAATGAAATGATTAATGGAAATTCTACAGATGTAGATAGGGACACAAAATCAATCAGGAAACTCTGCCACATGTTCTTTTTCATTTAAGACAAATGTATATAAAAACAGCTATGGACATTAATAACCAAAGTTTCCTTCAATGTTAGCTCCAGGGTTATTAATAACAAAGACAAGGCTGTGATGACTCTGCTATCCTGTGGTATTCTTTGTGGCCCCTTATCACTTCGTGCAAGAAGTAAGGAGTCATTTACAACTGATGAATAAACTTATCAGTTGTTGGATAATCCTATAAAATAAGAAGTCTTTGTGACCGCTCCGATGGTTTTGTGTTCTCGAATCATTGAAAGCAGAGCTTTCCTATTAAATAAGGCCATCCCAACCTGCCATAAAGTAACTTACCCAATGGTAAAGCGTAGTTTACAGGCTATAAGAGGCCATTTAACATTTGACACAGTGACGTAAACTGGGTCTGTGTTTTAGTTGAAACAAACAACTGCTTCAAGCAGGTTTGAGATAAATAGTTAAAGGAACAAAAAAAACATACAATCATCAGGTCAGAACAAACTCACTGAAAACAATAGGTGAGAAAACTCAGCTAAAAGGCTCATTGTGCTTTGTTTACCCAGCCTGCATTCCTCCTTTCCCACTGGCTACAGAACCCACAGCTACACCCAACGCTGAAAGTATTTTTTCTTAATGCATCAAAACCTCAACAGAAAGAATATTTAACTCTTCCTGGGTCTAAGATGTCCAATCTATGAAAATCTATACAAACACCAGAGTGGCATACTCTACTTGCAAAATCCACTGTTTTTTATCTCATTTGTCAAAATCCTTCAACTCCAAATAGACAGTTAATCTACATACAGTTTCTCTTTCGCGTTCTGTTTTGCTTTGTACAGATTATGTGGATTAAGACACACATGTCTCTTTCTGATTGGTTTATTTATGTTCATGCTGGGAATCTTATTGTTTCAGTTATAAAAGGATTAAGGGGTATGGGGATAAGGCAGGTAGCTGGAGTTAGAGTAGAATATCAGTCATGATTGAATGGCGGGGCACACTCGATGGGCCGAATGGCCTACTCCTGCTCCTATTTCTTATGTTCTTATGCTAACAGGCTCATCGTGTGATTCCAGGCACTTGAATTCTGATATGACCGTACCTTTTGGGACAAACATTCATTTTCTGTAAGATTCACCTTCAATTTGATGTAACTTTATCCAGGCAAATAACCAAATCTAAATTCCTGAAAATGAAAGCTTCTTCAGTTTGTCTCTAAGGTGTAGCATCTACGGCCAACACTGACCAACTTCAGAGAATCCAGGAATCATGGATGTTTACAGCTAAGAAGCCATTCAGTCCATCAAGTCTGCCCCAGCTTCGCGCAAGCTTTTCATTCAATTCCATGGACCTCACCACCTACCCCACCCCTTATCCACATACCTTTCAAAGCCTTTATCTCTGATATACCTGCTATTTCACTCTTAAAAGCCATAATTGACTCAGCTACTAACACCTTACTTGGCATGACATTACACATCTCTCCATGCAGAAATTGAGATACTCTGTGTGATAAAATGGGGATTAGGATTCTCATGTTGTTCTTTACATGCCTTCACAGTCTCACCTGACATGTACCATTATGATTGCCTTTGGGCTCATGCCTGGAATGCAGAATAATGCTCAGTGTTTGCTTCCCACCTGTAAAGCATCGAAACCCTTTCTTTACTTCAAATGTCTCTTGTCCTGAACCTCCACAATCATCTTCATCATCACAGTCACCGCTTTGCCATGCGTCCTCATTTATATCATTCAAAATGTGTTTCATTTTGTCTCCATAGTGATATCTCTCTTTTGATTTGCCCTGCAACAACTGAAAATAATGAAAAAAACACAGGCATTGGACAACAAGATTAGCAACGTACAACAATAAGAAAATAACTTTCCGATAGATTTGTGAACTAAATTTATATAAATCAATATCAGAAACAATCCTCATTCAAATATAGTAAAGAGATATAACTACAAAATAAACACCATACCTCCATTGTGAATATATTCAGTACAAAGTACTGTACCTTGAGAATAATATAGCATACAGCTGAATATAAAGATACAATGCAATTTACACTTATATGGTTCTTTCATTCTATGAGGACGTCTTAAAGTGTTTGACACAAAGATGACATTATCCTCATGTAGCTGCAATCAGTCTTAATTTTAAAGCTGGTTTTCAATAGTTCTTAAAAGAATTTACACAAAAATGGCTTCAAATTTAACACTCAAGAATGTTCAAATTCTGCACACTCTAAAATGCTGTGTAAATGGAATAAATGGAATCTCTCCCCAATTATATTTTATAGATGCCTTCCTTAAGCACTGTAGCTGATCAGTGTTTAACTTGGTTATTAATCAAATCAAGTAATAGAAGTCATACAACACAGCAAGTTGTATTTGTGTAAATTAAATCACACCAGGTGATTAAAATAATTTGGTATTTGCCCTGTTATTCACACAAATTCTTTAGTAATTACAGCTTGAGAAAACGATGCAGGTTGCACAGCATTCACCTGTCAATTTTCCATTACTTTGAAAGATTATTTTGAGAATATTGAATGCAGTTCAATCCGTATATTTAAGTGTTTTTGCTAACAGTTAATAAATAACTGGTGAAGGCCAAAGAGTAAAAGCAGAACAACGTGTTTTTTTTATTCTGCCTCCAAGCTGTTCATTGTCAGTGTTACTAATTTAAGTTTGATTTATCGATAAGGGCTGGGAATTTAGACTATTAAGGTAAAATTTAATTCAAGGGATTCTAAAACTGAATCTGCATTCACTATACCTGCTAACAGTCTAGTTAACGTAATTTAAGATGTGAGTTAACTGCTTCTTAAATTATGCACATCTTGAAGTTTATTTTGCTTACAATCATAACCAGTTTAGATGAAATATAGTGAACCTATATCACAACACCATCTTGACCAATAAAATTATTTCTGCATGTGCCAATAGCATGTTAAATCTTTTTGGGAGACAAAGGGTTAAAACCAGAGTTACAAAACCAGATTGATGGAGTAAGTCATCAGCTATATGGGTATAAAATTAACAAACAACAACAACAACAACAAAATGACACTTGAAAAGCGCCTTTCACATCTGGAGGACATCACAAACACTGTTACGTTAAAATCAGGAGAAAAAGGGAACATAATGTTGCAGGAAAACTGATCCTAAATTAAACACGGTCAACACCCAATCTAAGACCAGCAAGATACCAACTCACATTGGTCAACGGGTTCTCTTCTCGGAAAGAGACATGTGCTTTTTGCAATATCCTTACAACGATACGTAACTGCAAAAGCAGATAACACTAAAGCTACGTGCGCTACGTACTTTTACAATAACCGCCAGAATAGACAGAAGAATACCCATACAAGGTTCATATAAATATAGGCAACATACTCGGATAAGGAGGCATCGAGAACCGCTTCGAGAACCACAGAGACAACCACAAAACAGTAAATGATTGATTGAATAATAAAGATATGTGGCGTTTACCTTGTTACCACAATCAATAATCATTACACATTTACGCCATTAGTGATTTTCATTAGATTTTGTGAATGCTTGAAAGGTGCAGTGAGCATTCTTCAGGAAGTAAGTTGGACAACCTGTCCTTGGATGATCGAGAGATTCCAGAAAGGTGTCAATGCTTTGACTTCTCTGACTACTTTTATTGAATAATTTTAACTCCAAGTAATTACATTCAGTAAATTGTAGAGGTTTGGTCATCCATTTTAACTGTGGTTGTAAAAAATACTTAATAAACCGAATGCAGTATTGATTTCATGAGGAATGAAACTTTCAAAAACTTGCTGAAACTTTCGCACATATTTTGCGTTCACTTTCTTTTGAACAAAAGTTTGGTTTTTTTTACACCATTTTATTTTATTTAGAGAATATTATTTTTTATTATAAACAACTTGATTGTCAACCAGCTGAGAAATGTACAGCAAATAAATTTATTTGGTTTCTGTCAACCAAATACATTTCAGAATAATCCATTATAATAATCCGACGTGAAAGGCGCTCTATAAATGTAAATTGTTGTTGTTGTTGTTGTTGTTATTGACCAAAGCCCGAATGACCTGAGTTGCTGATTGTCCTTGACAACTTTAATTCCCTGATTTGTTCCTTGGGCACCGAAAAGTGGTCAGAAAAACCTTTTATGTTGTTGCAAATGGAAAAATATCACTATTAATTAAATGCAACAAATTTGAACTACAAATTTATTGCCGCATTTGTTTGGCAGACAGAAAAGTATCCGTGTTTGCCCTTTGCCGAGAGAGCTGCGGGCTACGTTTCCCTGCCTGCATGTTTGTGAATTTTAACCCGACAATAGCAACAAAACTACAGCTACTGGCAGGTTTCAGATTTCTACCACTTTTCATAGCCTTCAGTGAGCAGCAACCATTAAGGTTCAGGGGAGGGACTTTTGATTTCATTGTGCAACAGTGAAAAGCAAATGCTGCCAAGCCAACTTCCTCTGAAATTCCACACAGGGCCTCAGGACAAAAGACTTAAAATGACAAAGGTGAAGTGCATGATTCCACAACATTAAGAAGGTTCACATTAAAAACTCCTTTTCCTCTTGCACCTTAGATCCTGGACCAAAAACAAACACTTGCTTGAGTCCAGTCCCTAAAACCTCCAGCCACCCACACAAAATAACTTTTGAGAATGAGGAGCTGACAACTGCAGGCCTACGTTAGTCTGCGGCTACAAATCCCCCAAAATTTCGGGGAGAATTGAGAAGCATGTCAGTGGATCTACAAGTCAAGATGTTGCCATACATTCTCACATCTTATTCTATCATCCGTGCTAGGAGTCTGAAGTCTGAATGAAGATCAGAAGCTCATAGAACATTCCCGAGAGTGTCAACCCTGTCTTCACCATGGCAGACATGTAGCGTTCAGTCACATGTGAGAACAAAGAAATCACCAAGACAGGAAACCTATTCTACACTCTGGCCCAGCAGCTGGTCACTGAGTTTTGTATCAGATCAGGATTTTCTCATACCACCTGTAATTCAACACTACCTCCATACCTGCCACACTAAGGTTAATGGTCTGCCTAGTGACCTTCCACCTCAACTCATTGTATCCACCAGTGAATAAGCTGCGTTCCAGAATGGATGATAGGCAACACAATCCTTTAGGTTCAGATGCAGGCTAAAACCCCCAAGGAACATTGTAACATAAATCATTTTAGAACAATGCAGGTTCCATATGAACATCTTTGTTTCGTCAACTGTGGAATCACAAATGAGAAAAAAAAATTAAACTCTTAGAGAAGGTTTTGCTTGGTTCAAGTTTACAAGTAAAAATACTGAATTTCCAAACAATTTCATATTCACTACTCTCCTATAATTTCCCCCATTGGAAAAAATACATCAGCAGAGTAGAAGCTAGCAATGATTGGAACTTGTTATAGATTTTAAAAATCTCTTAAGTCACAAGACTGCGACTTCCTTGAAGTTGAAGCCTGAAATCATCATAATTCTGCTTCCTACATGTTCAGTTAATTTTAATACAACTAGTTAACGTGCCACCACTACTATGAGCTTTAACCTTATTAAAAACACATGTGTAACTTCATCAAAATGCAAATAAATAACAGTATATTCACTTGTTACCACTAGTTTTAGACATTTCATCAGACATGACTTATTGCATCAAGATCCACTTTGACTATTTTAGCTTTTGATTAGATATGTAGTGATGGCCTCATAATGCTCTCAGGTTTTCTCCATTCTAAATGTTAGGCTCACCACAAAGGCAGAAAAAATCCCAAACACATTTTGGCCCTGATATGCACAACAAGCATAAACACTGATAAACCAGCATTTTTTGTTAATAATATTATTAGCATTCTTTGATACTGTACAACAGGTCTAATTCCAAACACCTTGTTTAGAAAGTGAAAATGAAGGTGAAACAAACATACCAGCCACAAATTGGGTTAAAGTACTCATTACTGATTTTATATAAATAATCTCTTAACAATAGGTACATATTCTCTCGTGCCAGACGTGACACAGATTTACTAACAATGAAAGTGTGTGGATGTTATTTGTGCAAATATTCAGAAACGATAGTCCCTGCTGGCAATCAATTAAACAATTGACTTTAACACTTAATTTAAAGGTTTTATTTATTAAGCATTCAAACTCCTGCTGTAATTGAATTTAAACACCAAATATATTAAACATGTTATTTATAGTCAGTCTACACCTTCATCTTAATACAGTTTTACAAATCAAAATTGATGAGAAAGCCATTCTCTGCCTCACTATCAATATCTTCGTTCAAAGAGCAAGGGCTCTAATGAAATGTTTGAACAGTATAGCGTGTAACAGACTTCAAAGCTACCATTTGCCATTAATTTTCTTACACAGCTGATACTCTGTAATATAATCAAATTGATTTATGACACACACTACAAACTGAAAGAGTTTAGTTCCTGCAAATATAATTTAAATGAGTTTAGAGAAAATTTATGAAGGATATTCATTTGATAGCCCTCCATTTTATGTCACATTTGATAGAAGCTAAGCAACTGCTTCACAGATCATTTTTGTAGTTAACAATTTCATTGTTCACTGCGTCATACATTGTAAAGGATAGTTTAACCCTTACACTGCTGAAGACATGTTTACGCATTCCAAACATGATCGCTCTGTGAGCAGACAACATGTTAATTTTTTAACTACTGTAGTTCAATTTACCCCTTCAGGCATAAAAATCGCATCGTAAATCAACAGAGTCAATGTATGATCTGGCCCAGTCAATTACTGATATTAATCCATATCTGTTTTAAAAAATGTTCAATAAGTTTTAAGTAGACAGGAGAAGGAAAAAAAGCATGACAGAGCAAACAGCAAATTTTTTTGAAAAGCTTTTATTTTAGTTACAATTCACCACAATGAAACTCACCACCTGTTGCCTTAAACACCCCACCCCACCCAATTGCTGGTCAACCAGCTCCCTTTCCTCTGCCCACTGCTGGCAGACACCATTAACCAACCGTCTCCTCAAGATCAGTCCCACTCCCCCTCAAAACTGCCATCATCACCCTCTCCTTAAAAAACCTAGCCTTGGTCCTTCCAACCTCAGCTATTACCCCTCTATCTCAAACCTGCCCTAATCTCAAACTTAGTCTCTTATCAGCACCGCTTTCTTCCATCTCCACCACATTGCCTGTCTCCGTCAATACCTCATCCCAACAGCTGCCAAAATTCTGGTCCATGCCTTTGTCACCTCTCGGCTAGACTGCTCCAATGCCTTTCTCACTAGTCTTCCCTCCTCCACCATCCACAAAATTCAGCTCATACAAAACTCCACTGCCTGTATTCTCACCGCACCAAATTTCGTACACCGATTACCCCAGTAAACTGCCAAACTGCACTGGCTCCCTGTCACAGAGTGGATCAACTTGTGAAAACAATTCTTGTGTTTAAATCCCTCCATTCTTCTGCAACCCCCTACCCATCTAACCTCCTCTCTCCTCACAGCAGTAACCCACTGTCTCCACTCTGGGTCAGACCCCTCTTTGTCCCCCGAATCCTCCACTCCATAATCAGCGGCTGTGATTTCAGCCACTACGCTCCAAACTCAACCCCTTTGCCTTCCCCCCCTCGTTTCTCACTTTTAAGTCATGCCTGAAGACCTTTCTCTTCGACCGCGCTTAAAGTCACCTTCCCCCTCCCTCTGGCTCAGCCTTGGGCTCCGCCATTGTGAAGCTCTCTGAGACGCCATGCGGCCTGGAGAGCGCTATATAAATGCAAGTTGTTATTGTTGCAGTAATTTTAATGATGTGTGTTAATTTACCAGTAAGAGAGAAACACTAACGTTTGAGTACTATGTTTTCAGTACTGTTCACCATCATAGTATGTGATGAAATTATTACAGGGAAAGGAGAAATTGTATCCACTGTTAGTCTAAAAGCTTAAATATTTTAACGTGGTGACCTGCAGAATTATCAGTCAAAGTGAAAAGGCTTTTTTTAGATTTTAGATTTCTGGCATCTGCAGTATTTTGCCTTTTGAGGCTTTGATTTTTATTTATGCGCTATCAAAAATTACAGAGATTAATGAGAACAAATTTTCTGTTTCAATCCCTCAGGGAATTTTTCTATTTTCTGTAAAGGTAATCAACAATCTGCTGCCTGCAATTTCAAGAGCAAATCTCATTGTTTAAAAACCATGCAGAATACTCTTGCCGCAACTCGCTACCTTAGAATGTAAAATCAGCCTCTGTTTAATGCTATTGTCAAGGCAGCCAGACTAACTCCTTGTGGGAGTACAATGGTTCGCATTTAATATGGTGATCCTGGGGTGAAGAAATGGTGACAAAACGCAGTTACATTGTAATCAAATATGTTGGAATCTAATCAACAAAAAGCTGGGGCTGACAAGTTCATTTTTATGAAACAGGAGAAACAAGGGCCCTATCTTACTGACAGGTGTACCCTGAGTTAATGTGCTATGCAGAAGTTTAGGCCATCCTCTATACTACATTCACCGTGCTGATATGGCAGTCAAAGCTGCTTCAATTTAACAGTTCTGATCAAATCCCTATGAGAACAATGAATCAGTCTCTGAACATAATTCTGAATGTCACATAAAGAGAGATAGTTCAGCGTCAGTGTTTGCCATCGTTCCCTTGTTCCTACGGTTTATGTAGTAAAACTGCCTCTCAGATGTTACTTGTGAGTTATTTGGGGTTTTACATCCCCCTGCAGTGATATCATGAATGAGCAACAGAACTCAACATTACTCATTCATGATATCATTGCAAGGAAGCGTTTGACATGAAATACTCGCAGGGAACAGCCTCTACCCAGAAGTTTTAGAGCATAAAAGCCTGCAGCACTGGGAAATGCCAGGAACCTTTCCCACAAATATATCCACGTCTATTATTTACTCTGATGAACTCTTCCTGCTGCTTTTGTTCCCAGTCAAGATACTTAATGCATTCCACATTTATTCCCACGTTTATTCCCAGATTAAATTATTCACATTAATTTCCACCTTTTGCCAGGCACATATTAAAGTTTCCTGCTTCACACAGTAAACCCTTTCTCATCGTCAATGAAGCACAAATGTCGTTCTCTTCATTTCCATTGCTTGCTCACAGATTATTAATCAAACATTGGCTCAGATTTCTTTCCCGTTCAAATTAGTGAGAACTTACTTGATCAACCCTATTCTGTAAAGCAACAAATCTAACTGTTAAGATGTTATTGGGTAGGGTTAGCAGGCACTTCTTGTTATTTCCCCTCTCTATTGCATTCTGCATTCCAGGTTCCATTACTATTAAATAAATAGGTAAATTTGCTTTAGTCTTTTTGAGTATTGAATGTTGTGTTTTGCAATGCAAACACTTCATTTTTCAAAGAAATGGCATATTGTAATGCGGTTTCAAAACATGTTGATGACCTTGTTTCGAGGTATTAATCTTACATTCCCAGCAACCGGAACACAAATGACAAGGGATAACTAAATACTAATATATAATTATAATCTTTTCAGCAGAATGGTGTAGCATTGTTACCTCACGCCATATAAAGGCAACTCAAACATGCTCAACCATGGACAACTTTGTCAGACCAATTAAAGAAATTGCATCCACATGTGGTGAGAATAATAATGGCTAAAAGCAAAGGTTATCCCTGGGCAGAGCTGCTTACGACTACAAAGCATATTGCAAGATTTCAGTTTAGTTTTTATGAGGTGTCAAACTTCATTTGAAAAATCCAGCAGTTTCCCTCTCCCTACTTCAATTTCCCATGTGGGTTTTATGTATTGAGAACAGTATGATAGATTGTCACAAACTCAGCGGGATACTGAAATCTGGTTGAATTCAGAACCAGGTCAAGGCAGATGTTGTCCAAAATGGAAAATTTTAGAGCACTCCGTTTTTTTTAAAACCATTTACAAACATTACGCTGTTAACATTAAATAAACTCTGAAAGTAATTTACATTTTTAGACTTGTTTGTCGACAGCTTCTGTAAACTTACTGAGATTCAATCCACTAAAGTAAGACTCGTAAAACAAACCACAAAAGGGAAATTTCCTAAAGTTTGTAATCCCTGAACTACTTATCTTGGATTGTTTGGTTGCTACTAATTTCCTGGTTTGCATAAATTATGTTTCAAATTAACACTCCATTCAAGGTAATTAGCGCTTTGCTGAAAATTCTTTGCAATTTTTAATCGTGCGTTATTAAGTGCCATACGTTGACTAAAACATCAATTGAGATAATTATTGGGGATGGATTTCGTTTGAATATGATAGACAGCTACTATCCAGATATTGAAGGAGAGGAGCATTGGACATGTTTAATTGAATTAACATTTAAAAGAGGCTTATTTTGATTTGGGGAAATCTACATAATGGGTTTTGTACAAGACACCACCTGGTTAAAAAGACCGGGGAAAATGACAAGATAAATTGAGAAGTAGATAGCAATGCCAAGTTTAGATTTGAAAGCTTTTAAATTGGGCTCCCTTGATGTCTCAATTGCTAAAGCAACTGCCTCATGTGAAAATGAGCAAAACAGATCAGGAAAGTTTCATTTTAAATCCCAACTCAGCTGGATTGACAGTAAAGTTCTCGAGTGCCTTCTGTTGTTCATATTAAAGCAAAAATCAATGTGTCATGGCTTTCTAAATTTTTCTACCAAATATTTGATGTACAAAGGTTACACCAAGCTTTTTGGGGCACAATAATTTTCCAGGGCAATTTTGAAGTTGCTACAATTTAAAAGTATGTTTTACAAAGTTTGGCATCTTTCTGTATTAGTAACATATTTAGCCTTTGAACGTAATCTACTCCACGCTCAGCATTTTTTAAAAATAAAAGCAATTGATAAACTAGCCAAACAGTTAGAAAGAATTACTATTTAGCAGCTCATGGAAAACTACCTGATTTATCCAATGGACAGACATGATTTATTTCAGTTTTTAATTTACATTCTGAATGAATCAATTGTAGGAGGAAACAACATATATTCCTTAGATCTTCCAGACAAAAGGAAAATCTCAATATGAATTATGACTTTTTTGACCTGTTCTTAATTCGATAGAATTGGTATAATTGTCACTAACCCTTAACCAGCATCCGACTAATTAAAATAAGCAAAATTGCACTTTGCCTAGTGGACTATCTTGTTTGATTAATGTGTATACGGAAAAAGATACATCAGTTTTAACTTCAATTGAATTAGCTTTTACAATAACATTTATAATTGTAGTGAAAATATTTGGACAAACATTTCTGGACAAAAGTCATGAAACTTCAACAAGACGCACTTGCAGCAAATTTAGAATTCTCACCACTTTGAAGTCAGGCCAAGTTCCTTTTAATTCAGTTGCAAGGATCACTGGTGTGTGAAAACATTTCTTTCGTCATGAATGCTGAGCAGTTCAATTTTTATTCAGAGGAGATTATGGTTTGTGAGGTAGGCATCTATCAAAGCTAGCTGTCATGCTCTCTGTTTGGAGATCTTTTCACTTTCTGTCATTTTCAACCCCCTATCCACTCCCCAACACATTCACAAAACCTTCCCTTGGTTGCAAAATGTTTCTTAACACTCACGCAGACCTGAGCCAGACAAATTCCCAAGCCAATCTCAAGATTATTCATACTTCAATAGTAACGTTAGCTGAAAGTGTTTAACGTAAATCTTAAATGTCTATGTTACTCTCATGTTCAAATAGTTCCATTTTGATAGGAAACAATATTGTGGAGAATTTAAAGTATGTGGTTATGTAGACAACATCCAATTAAACTCTTTGCTGATTTAAATGCTCACTATACAAGTAATTTAAAGCTAAGAATTATCTTTTATTCTTTCTAAAATGCAACCGATATGCAGAACAAGATAGTCATCTGATTATTTGTGACAAAAATATAGTATTTCATTTAAATAGGAAAGCAGAACAGATGGGTAAAGAGATGCCACAAGTGAGCAGATGATGATGGTATCTGTAATTAAAAATAATGACTGATCAAATGACTAGGAAACTCAAAAATAGTTGTACCAAGGGGCTTGCAAAAGGTCAGAACCAAGTCATTTGAACTCACTTGCCTCATTCAAACACATTTCATCAACTCTCAGCTAAATTTGTGCTTTGAGTTCCATTTGATGGAGAGATATTGGGAGAATGGGGGAACCTAGTTTGCTAGGTTGGAAGAACATGGACCGTAGAGAAGTTGATATAGGCAAAGCGCAAGGAAAGCGTCAGAAAATGGCCTCTGTTTTGCTTGTGTAATAATTCCTTTTTTGTCTATCGGGCACTCTAACATGCCACATGTCAAAGTAAACGTTAAGAAAACGATGCATGCCAAGGAAATAAAATAACTGTATGCACTTCTGAACACTGAACATAATCTAGGACAAGCAGACAGGAATACTAATAGCCGAAATAAAATCGGGCCCTTTCATTCTCAGCATTAACTGAAGCAATTTTGCTTTTGTCAGTTAGATAAAAAGCTCGTAATAAATGGACCAAATTGAGTCGCAATTGTTAATAACTAGATTTTTTTTAACAAAAAAGAATCACTGGATTCAATTGAATATGTATTTCATGTTACCAGGCTTTCAACGCTCTAAGTATACATCTGTTCTGTAATGTCATTTGTGGCCCTTGCCAACAGATAACTTTCTCTTTACAATTTGTAGCTGAAATAAAAATTGTTAATCTAACATGCATCAGTAAAAATTGTCAAGTTACTGGATAAGGCAGAATCATTTTCTCTGGCAATATTCATTTATCATGTATCCAAGGTGCCTGTCTGTGTATGATAACACGAAGAAAGGAACATGAACATTTTTGTCGAATATTTTGTAAATTGTGAAGACTTCAATAAATCAGTGGATTCAATTTTGAGAAAAATTATATAGATAGTTTCCATGGCAACTTTAATACCACGTCAAACATCGGTGACCCAAAGGTAAGGCTTAAGATTATTTGACCCTTGTACTGCACTTCAGTAGAATGTCATATTTCTTAAACTGCGACATTTCTCATCACACAGCACCGTGGCATGATTTCTTTGGAATGAAGTAACCAAAGGCATAGCTTCTGATGAACACTTAAAATGATAATTATGTCATTTTTGGCAAACCTTATACTAGATAGTCGGTACAAGGTTAATCGTTTTTTTTCCCAAAATGTATTTGGAGACATAAGCAGCAATTTAAAATATATGGGACCGTATGTTATGGACTATAAAGTGCCATTATGGTTTGTATGGTTGAGTGTACATGTGTTCTAGTATTAAACTGCATGCAATACTGAGAGTTTTCAGTATTCTCCTCCATTATGCACTGTGTGTTTGTCTGCAGCTCTATTATGGTGTAGATAGAGAAAGATAAATCAATATTTAAAAATCAGAATAGCCATAATGGCTTAAATTGTAGCCCATCTGCAGATGTTTGATACATCTGTAATATGTGGGGGGGATAGGTAGGTTCGGCTTTAGTGGATCAGCTCACATACAAACACCATGGAAACAGTTTCCACAGAACTGCCAGCAGTTGAAGGGTTAACACAGTCATTTCATTGATCCCTTCAAATTAGTGGAGATGGACACTAGTTAAATCAATATACAATACTGATAAAAGGACAGCTTTTGTGCATTGCCAAAGTACAGTTGCTTCATCTATATCGAAGAATGAATTTTAGAGTTGGTTTACTTGATAATCTGCATAGTTTATATCATTACTGGTACTGGAATTTTGTTTATTTTACACAGTGCCTGAATAATATACAAGATAACAGATTCACAAGAATGTAATCCAATCAATGTGTTTGATTGGATTAACATGTTTTATAAACCATGACAGTAAAGTTTAAGTGGTTTGCCATCTGAATCCTGAGATTAGGTTACACAGAAAGTATCTGTATTGTATAATAGGCCTCTGTATTAAGTGTCATCTATCTGAGGGAGGGGCGAATGTGTCTTTCTAAGTTCCCAACCCTAGGTTGCATTGCTGTGTGTGACCTACGGACCCTCCGTTCAGCAGGACTTGGCCTGCTCCAAGCCCCTCGCCCGAACCGCCCCACCATCGGAGGCCGGGCCTTCAGTTTCTCCGCTCCCACCCTGTGGAATTCCATCCCCCAATCCCTCCGCCTTGTTTCTTCCCTTTCCTCTTTCAAGGCCGGTTTGAAGACTTTCCTCTTCGACCGTGCCTTTCGCTCCCCCCCGAACTTTTCGACCTCCCCTACGTGTTTCACCCCTTCCTGAACACTCCCCTCCCAGCTCGGGTCACACGCCTCCTGTGCAGCGCCTTGGGACGTCCTCCCGACGTGAAAGGCGCTTTATAAGTTGTTGTTGTTGTTGTTAAATCCCATCGCTCAGTTCTAGTGTGCATTGCTATCCTGGCTGCTCACCAGCTTGTCGGGATCTATCTTGACGTGATACAAAACATGTGAATTCTGCCCCTTGCCACATGCAGTTGATAGCCATGACAATTCACTCCAGGAGCATAAATTATCAATTATCCCCGAGCATTAATAATAATAACAATCCTTGCATTTGATATAGCGCTTTTCATATCTTCTAGACATCTCAAAGCACTTCACAGAATAGACTGTAAATTGAATTGACCGTATATTCTTGGGCAAAACGCGGCAGCCAATTGCGCACAGCAGTGTCCCACAAACAGACACTGAGTGACTCACACACACACATACACGAGTACGAAATTATACCATTTTACCAAAAGAGGACGATTAAATCTTACTCCTCAATATCTTCTGATCTCAATTTAAAATAAATGTCAATATACTCAAGTGATGGGAACTGTCCACAAAGTATGCAATGGTAACTGAGAATTAGCAGTGCGGTGTGTGAGAAATACATATATATTATCTCCTGACCTTCCAGGAAAGATCTCTGATTACCAACCTCCTGACCCCAAATTAACTCTGTGTCCTGCTTCGGGCAATTTAAAACCCAGCAACCAAGTATTTCTCTCTATTTCCATGTAAGTATTCCCCGAAGGAAGGGGATTTCTAACTATAGGACGTGAGAGCAAGTTGCAGGCAGACAAACAGACCCAGGAGGTGAATGCAAAACACATGCGGAGGAAGGTACAAGTGGAGGTGACCCTCACCTCGGCACCAGTTCGGTACAGAAAGAGAAGATCATTTTTTGAAATAAGAAGTTGTCTTGTTTCAATCAATACTCGCATTCCTTGAAGTCAATGTCATAGTCTGCCACAAAGCCCTGTAGCTCAGTGGTTAGAGCACATGCCTCGCAAGCGAGAGACCGAGGTTCGATTCACAGCAGGTTGAAACCTCAGGCAAGTTTTCTTACTCCACATGCCTGATAATAATCCCTCAAGAAAAAATAAACAAAAATAAATTGGTCACTTCAGTCCACGACTGAACCACTGTGAACAATTGGCTGCCGCATTTCACCCACCAGTATGCAGACAATTTACTTTACAGTGTATTGCATGAAGCTCTTTGAGACATCTAGAAGACAAGAAAAGCGCTATATTAAATGCATTGATTACTGATATTATAAAACGTTCAATATATTTGTAACAGCCATTGTGTCTTCAGTTGTTGATGATTGTGCCACATTTTACTTGGGAATCTCACGGGATTTAGCTCAACTTGTCAGGACTGCATTTTGGAGGGGAAGGTAGCAAGATATAGAAGACACGAATAAACAAACGTCATACCTGATTAGTGAATAAGCAAACGTCATACCTGATTTATGTGTTTCAGTTTGTCAATTATCTGGCTGATTACTGGTTCTGATCCTTTTACTTTGACTTCAGGATTGCTGGCTTGAGCTTTTACACCAAATCCTACGACCTGGTGACTGTATCTGAATTGAAGGTCAACAGAAAATGTCAATTGTTTAGTTCAATTCTCTCGTGCTGCAGCAATTATTTACACTTTAGATTGTGCCACATTGATGAATCAATGAAAGAATTGCCAGTTTTGATTTAAGCCAACACACAAGTGTTTACTTTGAATAGGAAAAGAGTCTATTTACATTCACATAGAACACCTCATTTTGATAAAAATCCCAGGATTCTTTGGGGTAAAAAGGGAAAAGAACAGCTAAAAATCTTAACACTGTGCTCGGCATAGGTCCTGCCCGCTGATGCAATATATTTTTTCCAGCTCCAAAAAAAAAGATGTTAGTGTTCAAGATATGTTTCACATCTGTCCCCATCTCTGGAGCTGAAAGATGACCAGGCAAATGGAATGGAGAGGTACAGATGGACAAAACATTGTCATACAGTGTGGAACATATGACAGAAGTTAAATACAAACAGTAAAAGGCGATGCAACGCCTAAATCATTACATTGTGCAATTGAACACAACACAGGTCATGCAGCGATATAAAATTTATACATCATACCAACCAGACCTGGCATAAGACACTTACACCTTGATCATTAGGGTTGACCTTGTTAGTTCCTCTCATATAAATGTTATGTTGTGTTGAGATTTTGTCATAATTCCTACATTCATTGAGTGATTGCATAATTATGAGAATCGACTATTTTTGGTCAGCAGGCTGTTTCATATGTGAAACCTATCATCGTGCTTCTGAGTATCCAAATTAGACAGAGAGTTCTATAATCACATACATATGAAATGTTTCCCACGTCTGGAATACAGTATGGACTCTCTCCCTGGACGGACGCAACCGGTTTACTTAATTCTGGAGAGTATTAGGCGCAAATTAGACAAAGCGGAGGCTTGAGAACAGCAGAAAGTGCTTCGGATTTGCTGGAGAACGTAGAGCTTGACATTGCAAACGCTTCCCAGTGTTCCTGGTGCATGTCCAGGGAGGGCCACTGTATCCATCAGGGTTTTGGTTTGGTTGGGTTCACAGGAGCTGAATGTGAAAAATGTCTGACCCCAGTGACTGTTTTGCCCCTCCAAATCCGGGTGATTAGCCAGGCTGGCAGGTCTGTCATCAACAGTGCCCTGGAGTACTGGCTCAGGACCCGGACTACTCAGACCACCACAAAGTATCCATCATTCCTTTGCCAAAGCACATCAACGTGGAACTAGCTCAGCACCGTTGGGTCCCTGTTTAGCTCTCCACACGCAGCATAGTCACAAGCTGGCAGCCTGGATGCAATCTGTGTTATTGTAAAATAAATATCAGCCACATAACAAAAGCCAAGGACATGAATGTCTTTTTATACGGAATCTTTTGTTGTAAAACTGACATTGGATTAGAAAATTCTACCCGCGCTTCTATCACCCAGGGGATAGAAATTATTCAGTTGGGGGGAGGGGAAACAAAAAATTGTCGGACTGGTTTTCTTTAAGTAACAAGGAGCTTCAATACAATGGTATGCTACCAATCATTGTCATACATCTTGTGTGCCTCTCCACCTGGATTTAAACTTCCAGTGTTACTCATAGTGTGCTTGATCCTGACTGTCAACAGAAGCAGATTGTATAGCCCGTGGTTATTCCATAAAGGTTTCCCACATTTCACCTGCTGACATACACTTCTGATAGATTTTCCAAAGTGCGACCAGTATATGATTGATCACGGGTAAAAGAACCAGGTTAACATTTAAAATGGTCATACAGGTTACTGCTGTTGAATGTCAATGTCATCTATCAATTTCCCCCACTTCTCTCTGCATGTGCAGACTCACGTTTACATAAGGAAGGAAGGAATGATTAGCTTCCTTATGGAATGTAACCTCTAGTTAGGAATATCAGAAATGCTCTTCTCCCACAGATGATCTGAAACGACGGAATTTCATCTCTCCCTGGACTGCCCCGATAAAAGGTCACTGTTGTGTAAATGTGCAGCAAGGGTATTATTTTGCCAAAGAATTGTATGCGGAAATCAAACGCATTCAGTTGGTGTTTTTTTTAAACGAGTACTTGCAGTTTCTGAGCTCAATAGCTCTGCCATAGTTCTTTGCTATATTGGTACCTCCTTTGTCCTTACTCCCTCTCACCCACCCTTCCATTCAGCTGCATTCTGCCTGCCTGCTATCAGTTTGATTTGCTGCTGTGCAGCTCAAAATCGTAATTTGATAACAGGATCTTCCTTCAAAGAGTTTAATTTTATGCTTATAAGTAATTGAGGAAGCAGTTCCCAAGTACTCCATTTTCCCTCACACTTGCTCGGACAATTTCCCACAGGATAATGTGGGAAGTAAAAGGATGCAAGGAATAATTTGGAGGATTTAGGGCTTTGGGTTTATACACTTTCCTCTGGGAATTGGTTTCAAATCCAACACAGATTTTCTTCCAGCTGCAAGAGTCCCACATGAAATCACAGCTCACAACTGTCCACAGTTCAGGACAAATCATCACTAAATGGACAGTCATACTTATAGAGGCCAGACACATGATTAATCATAATCCTGTGATAAGAACCACAAAATATAACAGGACAGCTGTTATAAATGTGCCAAAATATTCCTATTCAAAAACTCTGTCTAGGATTAAATGGTTTAAGTGACTGTAACATTTCTGTCACACAATAATATAATACATATTTTGGTGATTGCATTGGATACAAAATAGTAGGCTGTCATATGACGCTTTTTATTGCATGACAATGGGAAACAAAGCAGGTTCTGAAATTTTGTCTACACAAATACGGGCCGAGTCCTGTTTGATTTCCACATAACAATACAGTAATCTGGTCTAGAATGAAACTCCAAATGTGGTAGGGTGTGCTACGGTGTTGGAGATTATCATCCATTGGATAAACCAGGTCTTGTCGACTGTTCAGGTGGATCCTAAGTAGCCAATGCACTACTTATAATAATAATAATCCTTGCATTTCATAGAGCACTTTTTATGTCTTCTTGACGTCTCAAAGCGCTTCACATAATATACTGTAAACTGAATTGATTTAAAAAGAGAAGAGAGTTTTTCCTGGTGTACTGGCCAACAATCTGCGAGATTAAATTGGTCCATCACTCCGTGGCTGTTTAGAGATACTGCTTTGCACAATTTAGCTGCCACGATCACCTACAAAACACACAGTTACTACACTTCACAGTAAGTCCTCCCAATGTGAAATACTCCATTTTAATCATATTATTATTATGATTTGTGGTGCACATTATCTTTAAGCATTTGAACACCCATATACCAAATTTTGCAAAAAAGAATTCAAAACTGAAACTAGGTATTATATAACAGTCCACTGTACCACAAAATGAATTATTTTACCCTTCAAAATTGCTAGATATTTTTATGTGCAAAGTTTCTATCTTCGGAGCACAAATTAAAACACTTTGACGCTGTCAAAACTTTAAAATATCTATGTAATTCGGCTATTGTATTGTTGAGTAAAGAAAGACATCTCCTTAACTACCATCAGCAGAGTGTGTTGTATACATCAAGAGGACGCAAAGCCCGTTTATGCACAAAGCCCATTTTTTGCACAAATTGATAGCTAGAACACCAGGGGAAACTATCTTCCCATGCCAATATCAGCAGACTCATAGCGTGCGATTTGGGGAACATTGCCTTAATAAAAAAAGTGTGTATTTACTCATACAGGAATCATCTAATTCACTGCCACTGTATTTGTGCTATGATGCAGTGCCTTCTACTGGTTATGATCTGAACCAGCAATTTAAGAAATTGGAAACTGTCGGAAACTCAGCCTGGACTGTATATTGCACTACTCCTTCCAAAAGACATGGAAACCAACGTTCTGCAGAAATGCAAACCAAATTGATTCTTTACTGTGTACAGTTATATAGTCAGTCTTTTGTAGAACTATTCCAATGTAAGCAGGTATATTCTAAGGAGAAAACAATTAAGAAGGATACAATTCCAGTTTTTGATAATGTTGAAAGGAATGGAGAAGTTGGATAATCAAATGATTGAATGAAGTAACATGGGAGTGAAAATATGAGAAAGCTGTGAATAAACATACCTTTTTCACACATCAGATTGATGGGATAGACTGCCACCTAGTGCAATAAGTGCTGAATCTATAGAAACAGTTGAAAGAAGCTGAAATAACTCCTGACCAACTAAAGCTGTTGAGATTGGGTAGGTGGTGAGTGGATTAACATTGAATTTGAAGCCGAATTACAGAGTGAGCTACATTGCCTTTTCCTTTTCATATGGTTATCATTTCTTGTGGTTCATTTTGTCTCATGAGTTCAGGTAAATATGTTGAATTCTAAATGGTAAGAGGCGGTAAGGATATGATTCCCTTGTCATACAATACCCTCTGTAATTCTGCTTCTCTGGAGATAACAGAGGCAATTTTGTTGTCCTTTGATGCCATATACTTTCACTGCAATATTAGTTTTCACTAGGGTCTTTAAATGTCTGTAGGTTACTTTGAATTAATAGTTATAGAGCTCTTGACAGACGGAGAGTGACAAATTATTTATTACACATCCTAGATGAATTCCCAGCCTGTCAAGAAGACATCTGCCACTACTGTTGATAACAAGCTGAACTAGTGTTAGGCTAATCTACAGCTTCTCTTTTTGCTCGTGTTACATTAGCGACAAAAGCCTGAGTCAGTCGCATTATTGCTTCATGAAATACTTTAATCCTAAAATGATACTGGAGTCAAGTCTGGCTATTGTACTATATGAAAGCAGTCAGATGTTTCACTTTAGATCTCCATAAGGATCTGACAGGGTAATGACTGCCATTGGTTTGCCTAATTGTTTCAATAGATAAATAGAAAACTCCATAAACTGGATTCTCCTGTAAACAAAAAGGTCACTTTCCAAATGGGGAATGGGTTTTGCTGTCTTTTCATCTTGTGTCTGCACTGGCTATATTGGCATAACATCTGTGTGTGGGAATGGGATAATTCAGATGGATTAGAACGATTCCTGCTTACTTTTGATTTCGTTTTTTTTAAAGTGGCAGAGAAATTATTAACATTTAAACAGAACAAAATGACGTCTGCTGATCAAAGCTATTGGACTGTTAGGCCTTCAGCAACATAGAACATTTGTGTCTTGTGTTTTCCAAAATATTATGCCGGAGAGAGCAGATTTGCCTTTCAAGACATGCAGCTATATTGTGCAATTGGGACCGGAACCTCAGCTTTCCTGTTCATTGATGGTTTGCACAGTTTCAGGTACAATTATGCCTGTATCCTCCAGAGCAAACAATTTATTATATGAATGATAATAATCCTTGCATTTGGTACATCGCCTTATCACGTCGCTGAGACGTCTTGAACCGCTTTATATTGTAATGTAGTTTGACTGTGCACAATTTGGCTGCCACATTTCGCACACAAATATACAGTCGGCTTTCCTGCTCTCCTTCCCCTTCCCCGGACCCCTCCCCTTGCCATTTCTCCCCCCCACCACCTTTTCTCCTAATCCCACTTCAATGACTGTTTGTGGGACACTGCTGTGCTCAATTTGGCTGCCGCATTTCGCCCACAAAAATATAGTCAATTTTCCTACTCTTCTTTGTCTTGCCCCAATCCCTCCCCCCACTGCTCTAGTCCCTACCTGACTGTACAGCGCCTTGGGATGTCCTCACGATGTGAAAGGCGCTATATAAATGTAAGTTTTGATTGATTGATTGGTTGGTTGGTTGATTGATTGATTGATTTTGTGGACAAAACGCGGCAGGCAATTGGGCGCAGCAATTATGGATTCCGTTGCAGAAGAGCAATTTAGCTGCCTTAAAGGTGCTAACTTTGAGTATCTCACTAAACCTACAATTCCCAAGCCAACTTGTAGCATGATTAATCACTAGTTTTTTCAAGCATCAGGATTTCATGTTTCGGGCTGCATCTCAAAAAATAAGTAATAATGTACTGTAGCCCTTTTATTCTGTTATATAATTTTATAAAAAAAACATAATGTGAATCTTTTAAATGCTTCAATTGCTTCTATCCTAAAATTTGCACCCGAGTTATTAATTAATGCCCTCAGGTAACAACTTGTGAAAGGTTATAACAAAGATATATCTGTAGCTACGAGCGCCTCTCTACATTTTCACCTTAGTATGCCTTTGATAATGATTTGCTTAATGTTACTCGTGGTGCTTCATGTAAAATGATGCCATTCTCCTCCTTTCACCTGACGAGATAGATCTCAATCCATTGCGGAGCAGTTGAGCTTTGAGTACCTTTACCAGCCCTCCAGCAATGTCGAACAAAAACTTCCTAACATTGGTTCACAGTAAGCAGCTCTAAACAACCCACTTAAAAATTAATGTAGTTATTCTACATTAATAATTCTACTGTCAGAACAGTTCAGTTCATAATAAATCCTAAGCATCTTAACTTCTTCACAACCATCTTAACTTCTTTCTAATACTACAGGGTAACCCCATTATAAATGCAGTTGTCTGGCTCTCATATCTTAAGAGGCCACAGTATAATGAAGTGTGAAAAAATATTTGGCTTCCAGATTGTCAAGTCACTGTGGACGTCTCTCTTCCTGTGCACTGCTTGGCATGCAGGAAGTGACATTAACGGTTCTTTCACTGAATTAAAAACGGCACGAACAACCAATGTTATTTGGAGGCTTTTTGGCCAGGACACTGGCCAAATTCCCTGTTCTTTTTGAGGCTTTAGGAAGCCTCCTGAACAGGTAGGTGGGACCATGGTTTAATGTCTCATTTAAAGGACCCCATCACCAACAATGTGGCACCCAAGCATTACATTGAAGAGCTGGCCAAGAGACCATACGTATTCAAAGTTCCAATGGGTTGGCTTGAACCGCAAAACCTTTGACTCAGAGGGGAGAGTACAACCAACAGTGTTGACACAGACATACTGTATAGAGTAACTTTCTTCAGTTTGATCAGTAAAACATTATACAGTTCCTACAAGTAGACATAATACAGAAATATCATATTCAAAATCGTACCTTGGCACAATTTGTTGTCCATTCCAGCACTCCGAGTTATTATGGTGAGTTAAATCAGATCTGCATATTTGATCAGGAAGACCGATGTAGAAATTACTGTACAAGCGCAAATTGATGATAAACTCCCTGTAAGAGAAACAGAAACATATGTTGAAGATAGAAAAACTAAAAACACAAGCAAAGTTGGCCATTGGATGTTGGTCAAACCACATTATGGTTTCTGTCAGTTAGCAGCAATTTTATTATTCGTACAACTTTATACCTGCACAATAGGTTCTACATTGAATTATACCCAGATGTAATGATTATCAATGAATAAAACTTGAGTAAAAAAAAATTCAAGGAAGGATATGATTAAAGTAACTCAAACAACAACTCTGCATTGGTAACAAATGGTGTAGAATAAGAGCTCAAAATCACAACGCCGTGTGAAGAGCATGATGCAGATTTAAGTTATTTTGTTGTAATAAATGACACTAAACACTTTAAAAACACCCTCCTGTGTAAAGCTGTTTGTGCTATTCTCCCTGGGTGAAAATGTAAATTGATATTCTAATCTATACTATAATGAACTTGTAGCTCACTTTAAATGCATTCTCCAAATGCAGATCCAAGATGTATGTAACTATTAACTATTCAGTTGATAATCACTCAGTACCATTATATTACAAGCAGGTCAAACAGTGTATTGAATAGCAAGAGGAGATCCAGTAGCGTATTCAACAGAAACTGTCAAGTCAGGAACGCCACAGTGGCAAATTGTCTTGTCTTTCAAAATGCAAATTAACCAAAAATATCTTACAAGAACTAAGGCTGTGAAATCATTATCATACTGAATTATACAACAGCCATCATAGATCATTTACTTTTATATATGCAATGCTTAAAATGAGTACTTAGTTTGAACTGTTTGAATGCATATTCAGATGGCTCATTATATTGGGTGCCTAGTTTGCCTCTTTGCAGTTTTTCCTGCAATTGTAAATTTGGGAAAGTTAGTTATGTAAACCAGGTGTGAATGCATATTTATAGAGGAAATAACAAGTCCCCATAATTATATAACTAGCAATCTCACATTTTAAGAAATGTAAATAACTTTTTTTTAAACGTCTGGTCACAACATTTAGCCAGAATGTTCCTTCACTTTATTGGTCCTAACGTCATATTCACCTGGGGAGGAAGGAGACATGGTGGACACCAGTCATTATTCAACTGATAGTGAAGCATGAGGCTAGATTTCTGTCATCTGTACTTGAGTGTCCGGGTTTGTGTTTTCAAGCACGTTTCACTGCAATTTTATTGCTTATCAAGGTGAAAAGACTCATTCTTTGCAGCTGACATGAGAATTTCTGAGCATCAATATGTAATATAACATATACCAATGAGATTGTTACTGCAATGAAGCAATTGATAGACTGCTCTTGGCCCTTCCACACTCTCATTTATACATTGAACTACCAATCAAGAATCCATGACAACCATTACATTGAAACGTAGATCATTACACCGTACGGGGTATTCAAAATGACAGTAATCATCCATTACACAAACAACACTTTTGAAATGAAAAGCTAAATAGCTGCTTACTTTCTCCTGCTGGAGAAGGTATCTTCATGCTCTGCGTAAGAAACTTTCACCACCTTCTGGTCAATGTAAAGATCTTCAGGATAGTAAGCGGATCGAGTGTTTCTTTTCAGTGTATAGCCACATACTTTGCCAATCTAGGAGGAAGAAGTTTAGGTTATTACACAAATGATCTCACAATGATTCATGCAAAAGGATTTATTGACATATGATTCCTGACACATCGCTATCAGTAATACAAAGGCGTTAAACACCACGAATGAATCGTAACTCAAATTTTCCACAACTGAATTCCGAAATACTGATGGTATTTCATCTGAGAGTTATGACAATGATTTCTGAGAAACAAGGCCATAGTCAAATATTATTTAACATACGGTGATATCGTATAATGGTACTCGTATTAATAAGGTTTTAACTTTAGAGAGATCCATTTTACCATGAGAAATGCTATTATTTTCACTACTACTGTTCATAGCTCAGTGATAGCAGCGAGAAAAGCAATCTCAGCTTTGTTAGTTTTGTTTTATTGAATCCATACATTGTAATAAAATGTTGAGGAGGATAATGATACAAAGGGGAGAGGACAACTATGTACAGGTAATATCTTTTAGGATCCAGCAAAAGGATATAACCTAAACATACAAAACATTGACATCATTTCAGTACTGTAGTGAAGTACTCTATTAGTTTTTTTCTTATCAAAGTAATAATATGACATTGCACATTTTATTTTCAAAAGGTTACAGGCTGATCATGCTTCATTGAATTTATGTCCCCAGTCAATGATACCAATACAATTCTTGCACTTTCTGTGTAAATAATCATCGCCAACTAATTACTGTTCAGTTTATTACTCATTTAATCATCGCCCATTCCCTTGAAACAAATTAACGTTTCTATTATCTGTGATGTCAGGGAAACATCGGAGGTTGACAATGAGCACTCTATTGCTCTTTGGACCAAAAAGCTGATACGTAAATTGTTACAACCCAAAACGTTTTGGGTTCTCTTAAATATGGGTAATCAAATAACCCATCATCAAAGGCTATGGGTACACAATCAGCAGTTTTACAGGGGGAAGAAACCCCAAAAGATAATATGTGCAAGGAACGACGCAATGAATAAATGAGAAAGAATTGCATAAATATTTTAAATTTTAAATTCTCTATAAGCATATACGCTAAGGCTATGCACCCATCCTCGGAAAGCCTATTGTGATATCATTCTGTCTGCAGGTCAAATCCGTATTCTCTGAATCTGACTTTATGTTACCAGCTAGGCATTTTCTCTGCTTCATCTGCCACTTCCCTTGGATTTTACAGAGTACTTTGATTTAATGAGCTTTTAAATAAACCCATGCTACATTACCACGTTAAATATTTTAATTTCCTGCTGTAATTGCTTAACTCTAAGCTGTGTGGTAGCTATCAACATGAACCCAAAAATACCAATTTAAAGGATCACCGCTTTTTGAGAAAGTTTTGAGTTTTACAAGTGAGAAGTTTGTCCCTTGAGAAGTTTGACACTTCATTGTGTCACTTAACAAGTGGCATCATGACAAAAATAAAGTACAGCTGCAAACGAAACCCTCAAAAAGACTCATGGAGAAACTCCTATTCCGTGAGAAATCAGAACCCAATCTAATTTTCTTTACCTCATATGCAATATATTTCTAACAATAGCAACTTGCACTTATTTAGCACATTTCACGTGGGGCCGCGACTCGGAGCGCTACAGTTTTCTCAGCATTCTTTGAAATAGACTTCAGTTCAATTTTGAACCTTAGAATTTTTTTCATTTGAGGTTTGTTCTGAGAGTAACCTAACATTTAAACTCCAGCTGCACCTCTTTACTAGTTTTGCTTGAATGTGGTCCAAGAAAAGTTCAAATCCTGTATTAAATGTGCACACCAGCATATAAAACTGCTCTCTCATTACAACTTAGTCAAGGACATAAAATACTAATGTATTCTTACATGTGAACTGTGAGTAAGCATTTGTTATTTGTATTTCTCTCAAGATTCATTACAGATTTATAAATTTCAAGCTGTTCGGCTAATTGACTTATTTATTTAACTACAGTTGTGCGGCACAAACTAAATGCTGACAATTGGAATCTTTGATATACACATGAGGGAGACAATAGAGAGTTACGAAGAGTACATCAAGCAAATCTCCTGCTTGGAATATCTATCAAAGCAAAGACTATGCAAAGGAGGAGTCACACACTTGTCCCTTTATTCATTTCGTATTGAAGCCTCCACTTTGTTCTTGTAATTAGACTTCTTCTTAGACTATACATGAACATTCTCTGCTCTGGGTCACATCTATTCAGGTATGTTTTGATTGGTAAAGTCCCAAAATGTGTTAATTCATTAAATCACTAGAACATTTTCCAACATCAGCAATTTGTGAAGAAAAGTTGTAACTTTTGTGCGTTTGCTGAATAAATTGGTTTCGGCTGGTAACCCAAAAGCATCTTCTTCCATAAGTTAGTTAATGTTAAGAGAATCCAGAGGATAACTGAGAGTTACATGAGACATAAAACTGGTCCTACAATGCAAGATTTTACCAGAGCCTTGGGACGTCCTCCCTACGTGTGAGGCACTATACAACTATATGATTTGCTGTTGTTGTTTCATCCCTTGCTGTAATAATAAAAATAATAATCCTTGCATTGATATAGTGCTTTTCACATCTTCTGGATCTCTCAAAGCGCTTCACAGAGTATACTGTTAAGTGAATAGACTGTATATTTGTGGGCTGTAACAGGAAAGAAACGCAATTAAAAGCAAAACATCCCCAGCAGCAAAATTTCTGGTACAAGACTATCTTTCAATAAAAAAATATAGGTTTGAAATTCAGAAGTGAATGTCCGAGCTGTCCAGCTGTCAAAGCAGCAGAGAAAAAAATCAATTTCAAACTTTGTACAGCAAAGTAACAGAGAACTCTCCTTTCCCACCTTTTCATCGAATCGGGTGGGAGAGGGAGTGAGACGACAACATTCAAACACTGTTCGTGATACGTGTTATTGATTAACACGACAAATGTCACCAAAAGGCAACTGGACATCGATTTGATGATCTCCTGATATGATTTAACATTGAACCGAGAACTTTTTATGATCAAAAGTAAAATCACGACATGAAATGCACTTCAATTAGTATTTTATTAGCAGCAGCAGTTACAATTTAATTGAAATCTGTTAACTGGCAACTCTTGAGTAATTAATGCCAGAATCCTGAGTGAGAAACATTAATAAAGTGTGAGAGGCACAGTTTTATGAATTACTGTACTGCCCATGGAAAGACAAATGTAGTTAAGGAAAAGCTGCTGCAGCAGAATTATTTCAGACTCAAGTACCCTGTGTGTATATTATCTTTGCAATGTTTTTTTTCAGACTAAAGAGAACCACACCCTCAACACCATGTAGATTCAACACCAACCTCAGAATTGGTGCTGTGACCTATCAAATTCTCAGCTCCTTTCCTTTCCTGGTAGGTTTGCAATGGCTGTAACCTTGTGGAGTCCTGTAGCTCAGTGGTGAGAGCACTTGCTTTACAAGTGAGAAACCTGGGTTCAATTCGAGACAGAGCGAAACCATGAGCAGTTTCCTTACTCCACGTGGCTAATAATAATCCCTCAAAAAAAAATACAATTGGTCAATTCAATCCACGACTGTTTGTGGGACACTGTTTGTCCACAAATATAGTCAATTTACTTTACAGTATATATATTACAATTAGGAATTTATATACTGTGAAGTGCTTTGAAATGTCTAGAAGATGTGAAAAGCTCTATATCAAATGCAAGGATTATTATTATTCTACAGTCCATGCAAAATTTATAAGGGCTCCAAAGCTCACTAAGCATCTGTAAGAAAAGTTCACTATAGATATCAAATTCCTTCAAAATAATAAGAAATTGTTCTCTCATTCCACGATTATTTGTGGGACACTGCTGTGCGCATTGACGTGAAAAGGCACTATATCAAATGCAAGGAATATTATTATTATTAATAGAAGTGCTATTCCTCTACAGGACTTTTAATTCAAGCTAAAACTCCAGAATTGTCACCCATCCCAAGAATAATCATCCAACTTGGTTAATTTGTGGTAACTTTACCGTGTTCAAATTACAGATGCGAGACAAAGTTTAATCAATCTTTTATCAAATTGCATAACTTCCAAAATTGATTCCCACAGCATTTTGAGGTGGGGGGTGGGGGGGGGGGCAGGACTAATGCCTGATCCTATCAGTAAGAGATTCTATAACTGTTCGGATAAGAAAACACAATTGCCAATTTTGTTTTGTATATTTGTTGGAAACAGCACTGTGACAAGCCTGATTAAATCTTTCGCTGCAGGCTCCGCAAATTTCATTAAGCCCGCTGTCAGATTTCAACCGAGTTAATTAGCATTTGATTTCCTTACAGATGTAGCAAAGTATAGTGCAGCAGAACATCCAATTCACAGGCAAACATTCTTAACTTAGTGTAAGCTCCAGTCACACTGGAAATTAATTTCCATCTCAAATGGAAATGTTTTGGTGTGTTTTGGCTATCTTGATGACAGCATAAACACTGCCTATTTAGTAGTTGTGAATTTTTTCTTAGATCTAATCCGATTTAGCCACTTAATCCAGTTACGCATGTTATTGCTGCTTTTAGCATCAATTTACTGTTTAGTATACAGTACTTTAACATAGCGTGCCAGCTGGCTTTGAACTTTTGGTTAAATGTGCAGTTTTTGTGCATTAGCAGCACGCGTAAATCAAACACTGATGGACACCTGGCTTAGCTTGCGCAGGCGCCAGTAAGAAATGAGAGCCATTTTGCTGGCCAGCACAGCATTTAATAACCACAAACCTTGCATTTGATAAAGTACTTTAGCATGTCATTGAAACGTCTCAAAGCATTTCACAGATTATACTGTAAAGTGACCAGAGCTGAACTGGGAGACATCGACTGGGAGAAAATCCCCTTCACTTTTCGAATAGCACCATGGGGACGTGGGGGGAATCTTTAATGTCCTCACAACCAGCCTTAGCACGAGCCACGGCACCATACTGTCAAAGATGAAATATAAATACAGTATACATATTATACTTGTTTGGAAGCAAATAGCTTCACAGACAGTCAGTTCCCAGAAACAAGTGGCTTCACTGCCCAGGTCTGCATCACATAAGGTCGGTTGCTTCCAGCCAGGCCTTTATATACAGTATTATAGTGTATATGTTTGTTGCTTTTACTCAATGGAGAAGTTGACTGGTGGCTAAATACTGCCAGAGAAATCATGATTGCTTAGTTATATACTGGTTTTGCCTTACTTCGGAATTAGATGTGCGGATAATTTGGTGATTGAATCAGGGGACACGGAATTTTACTTCACAACCGGGTTCCTACTTTACTCTTAGGTAAACAGAGGGGTGGGGAGTAAGGAAACTTGCCCAACATTTTGTCCTGCTGAGAATCGCTTGCAAGGCAAGCGTTCTAACCACTGAGCCACAGGACTCCACTCCAAATATGTCACCAGGAGAGTGGCATGGTGGAGCAAAGCTCTTTCACGCGCCTTGATTACAGTAACTGCTCATTCCTCAGGATCAAGAAAATGGGAGAAAATTGGCAAACAATCTCAATTATTCAAAGCAAACACCAGACAAAACTCCCGCAGTGAGAGAGCATTATTTTCCAGAATCGTTTCCCGTTGTTTAATTATACTGTTACCTCCAACACTTGCCATCTCTACCTACAGCTTCACTCAGCACAAGGACAGCTGATGTGGGAAATGGGAAATATTACACTAACGCTTTCGGGAGTTAAGGCAGAGCGTTTCAGGAGTTTTGGCACAAAATACACAGTGCTTTAGTATTTCCCCAGCGAATGCAACAGATTTTTCTCACTATTTCTAATTAATGAAGGCTGATATGGTAGAACAGAACAATCTATGTTTACTAACATTTGCAAGTAGCTTTTTGTGCACTGGCACCAATATTTCAGCAAAATGTTTCAGCAATAACACTGAAGTAGCACCATGACTGATTGTTTGTGGGACTCTGCTGTGCACTATTGGCTGCCGTGTTTCGCCCATAAATATACAGTCAATTCACTACTATATTTGGTGAAGCATTTTGAGACGTCACAAAGATGTGATAAGGTGCTGTATCAAATTCAAGGATTGCTATTACTGTATTATTCACATAGCGAAAGGTTTATTCTGCATCTGGCTGTGCTACGCTTGACCCCAGAGGGCTTGACAGCTGGTATGAAGCAGAAAACAAAAGGAAAATAATCTGCCACAAACTGGAGAGCCCTAGTTTACCAACCTCTCAACCTTGTGATTCTGTGTAATTTACACCAGCGCTGCAAACTCCAGGAGAGCAGGAAAACATTGATGTACTTTCAGCATCTGAACGCAGCCTGATCCTGACAAGGAGTGTTGTAATTTATTCTCTTTCCCATCGGTTCCCTCTAGTGGACGAGTGGGTTGATGGGCCAGTGGTAAAGATTGTCCATTTACCAGTCATTTACTCAGTGTGCCGTGGAGCGCAATAGAGACTTGTTGGTGCAACTGTCATTTATCTGTGTTGTTTCATAATTAAACAGCTTTGCTTTTATTACTATTATTTGTCATTCAGTAATGTACATGTATTATTAATGCTATTAATGCTAAAAAAAATTACTTGTTGTAGCAATGATCTTGCTGTAGTAAATGGAAGTTGGGATCCCTCTTGCTTTCTCCTTTTCACCCTCTAGTTTCCCCCTCCACCACACATATATATTATTCCAAGAACTTAAGAAGATATTTACCATCTTGCACAAACTGACAATTGCTTTTTAAACATGTTTGCTTCCACCACTGGACAAAACCCAACAGGATTAAGTTTTTCTATTTTAAAAGCGGTAATTTGATCAAACTGGAGAATTGGATTACAATTAGGAATTTATTTGGATATTTCGAAGTTGGGGGCATTTTGCTTTGATTCAGTTAATGAATAATGATCAGCAACAATGACAGGATAAGGTGAATCAGTAATTAGAATATTAAGTGAGTAGTGTTACACAAAAGAAAGCACACTGAAGAGGTCCAGAAATATAGTTTGACAGATTACAGGGAGATAATCTACTGTAGTACATGCTGTATTAAAGTAATACATTATGGCATTTTGCCACGTACAAGTAGACACTTGGTAATCTAGGATTGCACCTAAGTAAGTACTGTATTGGGAATGATTCACCGCATCAAAAATAAAACTGTGAATCTCTCAACAAGTGGTGCCTTGTTGTGGCTGCCATACCACCATTCTCGCCTTTTCATCAGGCAGAAAAAGGAGAATGGCATGAGATGAACATATACCTCCAGAAATTGCAGTAATATAAACTATAATTAGTAATAATATGTGCATTCGGTACAGCTCCATTATATTGTTAATAAATATTATTATACTTGTATTCTCAGCAGAATACAAACTGCAGCACTGTGTCTCATTCATATTCATCTGAAGAATGCAAACTTGGGTTATAATTGGGTAGGTTTTAAATATTTTATGAAACTGAATTGGTAATTAAAAGGAAAACAGCTAGCAGAAGACACTGTAAACCTATGGAATTACAGTAAACATGAAACCTTCTTAAATATGGAAAACCGCAATCACAACTTCCATTTCGCTGCAGGAAGAAGCTCACTTTCTGTCCACAATATGATAACATTTTCTTCTATTTAAATTCCGCAGTAACCAAAAATCGTAGCAATTCCAACTTGATCTCAGCTACCACTTAACACCTTCTCTACTTGCCTTGAAAATAAAATGCAACTGAGAAGAGTGTATAATCATGTGAAATTATACCTACATTAAGCACTGGGTATGTGCGAGAAAATATATATGTAGAGAGAGAGAGAGAGAGGGGAAATGCATATCTTCATGTACTTACAGAAAACAATCTTGCTCTGTTCCTTTGGGCGACAGACACTGCATCTTTGATCAAGAGGTGAAGGCGAAGTAGAACATTCTCCATGTCATAGGCTCCATACATTCCACTGGCCAATTCCTCCAAGGATCTGATATATTCCCTCCAGTGATGGTGAATCTCCACCATGTTTGCCATGCAGCCATGAATCACGTTCAGACAATATCCCAGACAAGGTTTAACCTTCAACAGGCCTTGACAGTGAGAACAGTACCACATCTTCAGCAGTGCCCGTCCACAATCCTTACTGAATTTCGAATGGTCCGTTGTGTTAATTACTTCAATTCCCAGGTTCAAGGCTTGGAGGAATACTCGAGCGGCCAGGAGTGATTTTGACATGTAAGTCATAATAATTTTAGGGAAATTACCAAATGCCTTCACGTCATTTCTCGCTATCCTTAGGCATTCTCTGGTTTCTACTGACAATCGTGGAAAACCAGGGTTAATTACATGACTGTAGACTACAGGGAATAAGTTATCAAAAAACTCATTCACAATGTCATCGATGTTCATTTCGGAGCCAAGCACATACAGGGATGCATCAGCAAAAAGTTCTCCGACAAGGTTAGCAGTCTCAGTCGGCATGTTTCGGTAGACATTCTTGAACATTTGGTTTGTGTAGTTTTTTGCTTGACGAATAACTATTTCAAAAGCCTCTGCAAAAAGAAATATATTCTAATCAATTGCAAGTATAATTTTCTTAAAATATGCAAATTGTGGCTAAGTCCACACATTTATCAATGATCTACAAGTATTATTACACACGCAACTTGTTTGGTACTTTATACATACTGTATAAATATAAGGAGATGTATATTTTAAAAACTATAAAATTAACCAAGTCTGAAAGAGTCAACTCTTGATGGGATCTGAATTAAAACAATTAACAATAAGGGAAATAACATTATTTTTGTTATAATTTTTGTTATAATAATAACAAGTATTATTGCTCAGTTTCAAAATATCGAAGTGAGAACAACAACAACAACAAATTACATTTATAGAGCGCCTTTCACGTCGGGAGGAAGTCCCAAGGCGCTGCACAGGAGACGTATGACCCGAGCTGGGAGGGGAGTGTTTGGGAAGGGGTGAAACACGAAGGGGAGGTAAAAGAGTTCGGGGTGGAACAAAAGGCACGATCGAAGAGGAAAGTCTTCAAACCGGCCTTGAAAGAGGAAAGGGAAGAGACGAAACGGAGGGATTGAGGGATTGCATTCCACAGGGTGGGAGCGGAGAAACTGAAGGCCCAGCCTCCGATGGTGGGGCGGTTCGGGCGGGGGGCTTGGAGCAGGCCAAGTCCTGCTGAACGGAGGGTCCGGGTGGGCGTGTAGGGGGAGAGTAGATCGGTTAAATAGGGCGGGGCAAGGCCTTGTAAGGCCTTGTAGGTGAGGACGAGGATCTTGAACTTGATCCTCTGGAGGATGGGGAGCCAGTGGAGACGGGCGAGGGTGGGGGTTATGTGGTCACGGAGGCGGGTGCGGGATATTACACGGGCTGCAGAGTTTTGGATGGCCTGCAGCCTGTGAATGGAGGAACTGGGGAGGCCGACGAGGAGAGAATTTCCGTAGTCCAGCCGTGAGGTGATGTATGCATGCACGAGTGTTTCGGCAGCGCGGGGGGTAAAATAGTTGCGGAGCCTGGCAATGTTGCGCAGGTGGAAATAAGCGGTGCCGGTCAAGGCGCGGATGTGGGGGAGGAAGGAAAGTTTTTGATCGAACATGATGACGAGGTTCCTGATTGGCTTTGTGAGGTGGAGAGTGCAGCCTTGGATGTTGAGGCTGGCAGCGCCCGATGTGCGGAGGCGCTGGCTTGAGCCAATCAGGAGGGCCTCGGTCTTACTCACGTTCAATTGCAAAAAGTTGTCCCTCGTCCACGACTCGATGTCGGACAGACATGCTGTCAGAACATCGATTGTCTGGGGGTTGAGGGATGAGGCAGAAAGGTACAACTGGGTGTCGTCCGCATACATGTGGAAATTTACCCCATGTTTGCGGATGACGTCGCCCAGAGGGAGTGTGTAAAGGGTGAAAAGGAGAGGACCGAGGACAGAGCCCTGAGGGACGCCGTGAGAAACTGTGCGGGGGTTTGAAGAAAAACCATTGGAAGAAACAAAATGTAAACGGTGGGTCAAATAAGAGTGGAACCAGTCAAGGACTGTGCCTTGAAGGTTGAGGTGGGAGGAAAGACGTTGAAGGAGGATGGTGTGATCGACTGTGTCGAACGCAGCAGACAGGTCTAGGAGGACGAGGAGGCAGAGGCGGTTAGGATGTCATTTGTGACCTTGACCAGGGCAGTTTCTGTACTGTGGATAGGGCGGAAACCTGATTGGAGAAAACACCACCTAAGATCTAAATCAATTTATTCAAAATTTCATTCAAAACAGTAAAGATACTTTTGTTAAGAATACTGCCAATGTAGAACTCTGAAATATCTCCAGAGGAAAGACCATCTACAACAGTTTTTATTTTATTTCCGATATCCCTTCAAATTCACACAAAACAGAAAAAGGAAATGTAATGGTATCTTGACAAGGATCGAATTCCACTCAATAGCTGCCGATTTGTGTCCATTAATGAAGTAGCGAGCTGCCTTTAATTACACTGGTTTTCAGTTTCCCAGGAGTTCTTTTCTGCTCTCACAGGCTACAGATACCAATATGCATATATTTTCTCTTCACGGAATCTCAAGAAAAGATTGTGATCACTTGAGACTAGAGATCTTGAGAAATGTAACGAGTTTGATGTACAGTAGTAGTATCTATTCAGCTCCAATGCTTCTTCCTATCCCTGTGTTTCTTTTAAAAGGGTGCAAACACAATTTCATCCACAAAATACACAGTCACTACACTTTATAGTGTATCCCGTAATGAGCTTGGAGGCGTCTAAAAGATGGGATAAGGCACTAAATCAAATGCAAGGATTATTACTGTTATTATGGAGCCCTCACGAAATGAAGCAAAGGTAAGCTGTTCAGTAAAATGCAATCTACAAAGGAAAACATTCATGCCGTTCTAAATACTGTATATTCTTCTGGAAAATAAAAGCAAGACCTTTTTGTATTAGTTTGCAATTCATGTTGCTTTTCGACTGCATGTTTGAAAGCGAATTGCTTCCACAATTGCACTGATTCGTCACTAAACATGCAACATGAAGCAGGGCCCAGCGGATCACACCACAGTCTCAGTCAGCACAAGTTGGAGGTGGTTTGAGAGGCAGTCAAGCTCATGTCTATTGAACTCACTCCCCTATCATCTGTTCAGAACCATTCAATCCTTCCAGCTGACCTTTTTTTTTAATGGTCATTCAGTGTTCATTCATGGAATCAGGAGTTTTCATTTTACAGTTCAGCTTCAATTGTGCGATAGGAAATATAAAAAATCAGGCTTCCTGCTCCATATACTTATACTTTTCATGACGTCTAACCTTTTGTATGTGGACATATTGGTGAAATGTTTCCCCTCTTTCATCACCCTTTGTAGCCATCTGAATCCAACATTACAGGCTCACCTCAAATACCCATTGTAGAATGTTAAATATGAAATAGAATATTTGTCTCCATTCAAACAGTTTGTGTTTTGACTTGGTAACAAACAACCAAATTACATTTGTACAGAGCCTTTTATGTCGGGAGGACATCCCAAGGCGCTGAGCAAACAAAACCGAGTTTATACACCTGACTCAATGGGTTTTCATGTGTGAATGCGAGGTTGAACTTCAGGTACAAAGTTTTTCAGGGTTTACATCACAGCTTTTGGTGGAGGTCAGCAGATATCAGATTAAATTTGGTACAATTTAGCAATGTACATTGACTGAGGAATCAAAGGTACAATTCATTGCAACCAAAACTGCACGTATTTGGGTGTGAAAATATACTACAGTACTTCGGGTTATTTTAAATTCTCATTGTAGTCATTGTTCCTCAGTTAAATGGACATTGCACCAATGCAATTAGTAAAATAACATATTCCCAAGATGTACCAGTCTTGGGCTGGCAGGACATAGCAGACTCTCAATTGAATTTTTGTCATTCTAAATGCTTTCAGCAATTCTATTTTATTGCTTGGTCAATGCTTCAGATGTGACCCACAGGAATATCAGAAGATATAAGTCTAGAACGAGTTATTGCTATTCAGTTGTCTTGTTCCAAATTAAAATGTACCAGTTGATACCATCTTTTATGCTCTTAACAAAATGTTTGCAAACATGCTGTCTCTTCGGACTGCGCCCAAAATGTTAACATATTTCTTTTTTGATTAAATTTGCTGTGTATTCCAGAATTTAGTCTGGTTTTCAGACAGGAGTTCAAGTTTCCAACATTCAGTTTTTTCTTTTTATCACTGCCTTGCAGACAGCCATTTGACTAGATAAATCACTTCCTGTGGAACTGAAGATTAACTGATTGCATCGGGAAGACCAAATGCATCAATAGCAAATAAATTAGGCACTTTCAGTAAAGATTGGGATCACGTCAAAACTTTTGACATCTCTATGTAATACTGTAACACATGTATTTGATACTAATAGACATTTTTGGAGGATTGCAATATATAATCCAGAAGTACAATACATGAATAATGCTTTACTGACAGATGTACAAGAAAGTTGCTGTGATTTGAGTCTCAGAACCAGTATGCCTTAATAGGCAGAGTGTTCACTCCACATTGATACAAATGGTCAGAGAAAATCAGAAGTTAATTGAAGTTAAGTCGAATTTATCTCAGAACATTGAAGCAGCTGGAATGCCTCATTATACACAAAGTAAACTATCTGCACTTCTTTGTTTGATGATTGAGTCCTGCAGCTTGCAGCTCAGTGGTTAGAGCACTTGCCTTACACACGAGAGACACTGGCTTCAGCTCCAGGCAGGGTGAAACCTTGAGCAAGTTTCCTTCGCCTCTTCCCTTTCCTCTTTCAAGGCCGGTTTGAAGACTTTTTTCTTCGATCGTGCCTTTTGTTCCACCCCGAACTCTTTTACCTCCCCTTCATGTTTCACCCCTTCCCAAACACTCCCCTACCAGCTCGGGTCACACGCCTCTTGTTCAGCGCCTTGGGACGTCCTCCCGACGTGAAAGGCGCTCTATAAATGTAAATTGTTGTTGTTGTTGTTTTACTGTTCCTCATTCATGTTTTCTTCGTCTATCCTATCTTAAAATATTAGCATTCACAGAAGTGCTGTTTACCCATTAACTCTTCCAATTTATCTTTGTTACCAATACAACCATCTCCATCTATAGCTAAATTCTATAGTCATTGCCTCTGGTGCTCTCTTTTTGCTACTTCTTATCCGGAGTGTTTCTCATATGCTGCTCCTCAGTCTCTCAGTGTTAAAAAAATACCACAGCAATCAGGTTGAAAGGTATAATCAAATGAACATCCTTTTTTTCCCTTGGGTCCTAGAATTGAATCATGTCCAGACAGGATGAACATATCACTTCTGATGGTTACAAATGTATGAGTTTCAACAACATCAATCTAGCTGGCAGTGTAAGAATTACCACAGAACACCCAGAGCCTTGGGACGTCCTCCTGACGTGAAAGGCATTATACAAATGTAATTTTGTATTGTAATTTTGTGCATTCATCTCTACTTATGCGATCGATAGAAAACGATTAATTTCTAGTGTTATTTTGGTTGCCCTTGCCTTTTCAGTCACTCTAGTGCAAACACAGTATACCCAGCTGGTAATAAATATCTCAACCCAGATCAGTTCCCAACTGGACAGTTATTAAAGATCATAGAGCTGCTGAAGATTTATATGGATGTTCCCATAAATTACATCATCCAAATGGTTGAGGTGGGAACGCAACTTGAAAATTTGGGTCTTTGAGAGGTAGATGAAGAATATGGATCGATAGATATCGGCTAAAATATATCTGTATCCTTCACAGTGTTGTCCATAATTTCTGCTTTACTACTGTCATCCTACTTTAATAAATCTGTCAAGAAACTTCAATCTGACCTCAGCAAATACCATATGTTGGTCATAATTCAGGAGTACAGCGACAAATACTTACAGATTTCTCACTAAGTTTTACCTTGCGTTGCCTCCTTCTCATCTGTTTTTGTTCAATACTTGCTGTGGTTAAAGGAAAAAAAGAATATTACATTCTTTGTAATTCTCACGTTACTGAATTCTCCACCTGTTGCTTGTCATGTTGGACTTGGCGTTCACTATTCTAGATTCCCAAAGAGGAAAGAAACAGTAAAAGCTATTAACACACTATTCACTAAACAGGCACTAAAATAGGTGCAGCATTATACCACCAGTATCCGCAACAGTGAAAAATCTGTACAGTACCATTATATTAAAGAATACTTACACCTCAGCACTTCATGTTTGATGTGCTCACCACTTCATTCTCACCACAATGATTCACCCCATATTGTTTGCTTTAATCACCATCCCACTCTTTTGATGCAGTTATGCTCTAAATACATCCTTTAAATTTCGTCTGATTTTTTTAAGTTTAAAAATTCATTTAAAATAAAGCACAACAACTGACTTGATAACTTAAAAGAGTAAATGTACCCACCGATTGTGGAGTGGATGTTGGGTTCTACAAATATTTGACTTCTCATCTAAAGAGTTGAGGAAGAAAAATACACGTAGTGTTCTGATTCCTGATTTTTATCCAGAAATTTCTGTTGGAATCTGTGTACATGTGGATGTACAGTGGAGGCAAAATCTACTTCAATGCCCCTTGGACAAATAATTAGGCTCACACTACATAAAGAATGGCTACAGGAGTTGGGTAACAGAAGGCTGCTAGTGTTCATGTAACTGTACCACAGTATGACTTTCCACGGTAGAACAGAATACAACAGGGAAAATTAAGAATCATGCGAATTACCCACTCTATAGGAATCACCTGCAATCTCAATGCCAAGTTACAAATGGATGAAATTTTGCAAGGATAAGATTGTAGTAAATAAAACTGAAATTGCATTACACAAAATTATTCAAATTACATTTCCTACAGTGTGTTAATTAGCATTCGGCAAAGCCTGCATGAGATATCAATTAGAAAAAAAAATGCCTTCCTTGAGATTGCCAGTCAGAATTTGTCTTTGCTCAAAACTTGTATTAATAACAATGTCTGTTTAATAATAAGAAGAAATACTTGCATTTGACAAAGCGCATTATCACATTTTCGAGGCATCTCAAAGCGTTCACAGAATATGTTATAAAGTGGATTGATTGCATATTTTGTGAGTGATACGCAAATTATCCACAGCAGGTTCCCACACAGTCATGGATTCAGGGACCAAATAATTATTTTTGAAGGCCTGAAGAAAGATGTTGAAGCAACAGGTAACAACTCCTTGGCTCACAAAGAGGACAGAGAGATCTTAAGCTTAAGCCAATTTTTTCCACGTACCTGCAAAAGTCATTTGTAAAATAACCAAGCGATAAAAGAAACTATAAATAAATATCATACAGTGTTTCCTGAAGAGAACATGGCAAAGTAAAAGCTGGAAAGTACATTTTAACAGTAAGACAAAAAGTGAAGTTCTGTAAAAGGTTGCAGCGCATCTCAACAACAACAAATTCCATTTACGGCGTATAGTGTCCTCACGCGGCCAGCGTCCCGGGAGCGCTTAGAATAGTAAAGAGTAATCTTTTCACGACATCTTTGTGATGGGATTTCCAATTCTAAAGACTATTCGTAGCAAGGAGCGCAATATAAACGGAATGAAAATAGCATAAAAAATGGAAAATACAATAACTTACAATAATGAATATTTTTTATAAGGTCCAATTTCTATTTTATTATCCTTTTTTTCCCAATACCCATTTCCTTTTTATTAAACTTGTACTTAATTGTTTGTCACAAAATGTTCATGTAATGCCTTAACGGTTCCAGGCAATAACAATGAGCGGTGAAATTATTTTTCTACCGTCTCAATTTATTTTATAGGCATTCTTTATCATTTTCACTGTGTGAGAACTCGGTGAGTAACTGTACTGATAATGCTGATTGTATGAATGCTACAGGGAAAAACAAATTAAAATGTCAGTAGTGAAGTGGTGACTATTTGTTCTATTACCCTTAACATCTTCTTAGCCTAGCATGGGGCCACTGTAATTTTATTCTTGATGCATTCCCCTTGTTGCGTCCTTTCACCATTTCCAATTTGATGAATTGTTCTTGCATAGCCTGGACCCCTGTTGTTGCTTATGTAGTTGACTATTCCTTCAAAAAAAATGCTACTATTAAGGTTTTAGAAAATATTATAAGTTCTTCAATTAATTTGTGTATTATGAGGGAACCCGGGTTTGATTCCTGGGCAGGGCAAAACCTTAGGCAAGTTTCCTTACTCTGCACACATCTGTTTACCTAGATAAGAGTAGGAAACTTTTGCTAGTCGATTGGCGGATGGCTTTCTGGGGTCCCTCAATGCACAATTGCTTGTGGGTCGCTTGATTCTTCCACAAAATATACAGTCAATTTACTCTACAGCAAGAGTATCAAGGGAGATACAGCAATGGCGTTTAATTGAAATTGAGGTACAGATCAGCCATGATCTAACAGAATCGCAGAACAGGCTCGAGGGGCTGAATGGCCTACTCCTGATTCTATGATTAACATATGGAATGTGTTGGAATCAATATTATTTCCCATAACCAGAAAGCAATTATGTTATTGCATTAGTAGAATTCTGATTGTAGGATCTCTCAAATTATCATTTGCTTCTCTATGCCAAGCTACCACTTATTGTATTATATCCAACTCACAGCAGTAAGAAGTGCGGAAATGAGTGACATGAAAAATAAAACGGGGAAATAAAGGGATAAATTGTATCCTGAAACTTTGACTAAAAATGATGCACAAGCTGCAAAGGAACACAATATGAAAAGGATGGAAATAAAGTAAAGTCAGATGAAATATAGCATAAATATATAAAATCAAAGACAAAGGAAAAAAGATAGCAGGGCAACACTGAAAATCACTGAAAGTATTTTTTCTATCCCCCTTGGTACCCCTCCAGAGACCTTCCCTTTAATGTTTACAGGAAGAATGCAATCATGCTGAGCGAGGATTTCTGTAACTGAAAGCAAAGAAACCAACACTAAAATAAAACATATATTGGATCCTCTCTGATTCACAATACTTTTCTCCCTCTCTCCCCGACCCATCCATCCATCCATCCATCCATCCATCTATCCATCCACCCGCCTGCATCATCCGAATGTGTCCAAGGCAACAAAATTTAGTCTCAACTGGATTGACTGAGGCAAGAACAGAAAATTAAGTTTGGGCATTTTCCGTGTTGATTAACAATAAGCAGGTTCAATAAGGATTTGTAATGATGCAATCCTCCATGGCAATACTCCAAGGCACTGCTGATGAAAGAGCAGCCAGCCTGGCGCGTTGGCAGGACTTGGAGGGGCAGTCTGGACAAGGGCTTGGGATTCTTTGAATATGGCTCCTGCAAGCCAAGGCCCTAATATGTCAGATGGTTCTAGCTGGGCAAGCAGGGGGACGTTTGCCAGACAATCCGTTAAATGGAAAATTACAGTAAATCCCTGCCTTACCAAAAGCTGGAAGTCATACTTAGCCTCACCCCTCTGAGGTCCCTAAGCTTAGCCTCATACTCCTGCAAGAACAGTTTCTACACCCTTCTAAAGACAAAGCGTACATTCCATTTCAGATGCAAGGAAATGTATATGTGTAGGTGCCATATATATGTGGAACTCAGTCAAATTTGGATAATCTTAAGTATCGTGTTGGGCTTCTGTGTGTTTCAGAGAACCAAAAAATGGCTTGAGGTAGTGCAGGTGAAGTATTCTAGTTTTTAAACCAAGATCAGCATCAATGTACAGACAAGGAGGAGGTAACTGTTAACTGAAAAAAAACAAAGTCCGGAAGAAGAACTCATGCAGATTTGTATTTACAATTTTTTTTTAACATCCATTTCTAGTTGTGCGTGAAAAGCAAACGAGAAACCTGTTTGCAATGATCATTAAACTCAGCTGAAAGATCAACAAAATGTCATCGATGAAAATGCTCTAAAGAAAAGCAATTACTGCAAAAGATTTGCAGTCTAAATTCAAAATTTAAGGTTCAGCACACAAGGCTTGTTCCTGCTTTATGATGAAAGATCATTTTACTTGCTAAAAGCACTTGCCAAACAGATAAACGCATTCTCACTGTTTGAGGACATGAACACCCATATTTTGTCTTGCCTTGTATTTCCCCTGAAGGTGTAATATTTCAAGACGACAATGCTCTCTTCTCAAAGCCTTTTAAAAGTGAGAACATCTCAGAATAAAACTTTTTGACCCTTGGCAGAATAGCTAAAGACCAAACGCTTATCTTCCGCAATGCACTGGTAATCACATCAACACCTTTGGCCATTTTTTTGCAGCAAAACATAAGATTGTTGTTTGCAACTTGATTTTAACCTTCTAACAGCACTCCAAAATAGTGCTTCAAAGGACAGACCATTAATCATCAGCTAAGCATATTATTACGACAATATTTTAATAGGATTTTAAAGAACTCTATTGTTTTCCTGGGTTTTAAACTGTGTGTTAATGATGCTGGAAGCTAAGCTGCAGAGTTTAATTCCTCAGAAGTGCTGCTCACAGCTCATTGAAGTTCAGGGACATGTTGGGAGATTCAATTTGCATTCACAAAGCAAACTAGTCGCATCAGGGAGCTCAGTAAAACAGAATAGGTGGAAAGATCTAACCCGCAGCATCAGGCATGCTGCAGGCTCTACCAACGCTCATTAGATGGCTGGTGCCATCACCAGTATCCAGTGGAATTCAATGCCCTCTTTTTCTCTGGGTCAAGCTCTGTGGAAAATATCTCTGGGTCAGGAGCCTAAGCCTTAAGCTTCCGAACTATATTTGAATATTTCCCCCACTCAGGATATTAAGCTGGCATTTGTGCCACTGCCCATTGGGTAGATACTATGGTGTATATACTAAAGTGGGGTCCGGAGAAATTTCTCAAATCTTACTTCTAAAGGATTGCCTTCCTCAAAAGGTTTAGTAGATTAGGTAGAATCCATGAGACAGCACATTCTGCACAATCTGTAGAGGCAATGGAATTAACACAAGATCTCGCTGTATGCTCAGAAAATAACACCCACCGTCTTCGAGAGGATCTGTGCAGATCTCTTAACTGGTATTAGAGATAGGAATGAGACTTGTTAACTGAAGAGCAATGAAAATGCTGAATTTCCTGAAACAGCTTAGGTTTTTATCAAACAAATATTAACAAGCAGGTAGTAATAATAATAATTCTTTCATTTGTTATAACACCTTAGAATGCTATCAAATAATAATAAGCATTCCTAGAAATATGCACTTTCTTTGTAAATCCAATACGATGGAGTTATTTTTGCTTCACCGTGAGTTGCTGACTTTTTAACCCTGTTCCTTTCTAATTTACATTTTTGTTCACAGTTCATATACAGTTATTATTTTCCTCGGATGAATGCATAACTGTGTCATTATTGTTTTTAAATTGCTTTTGGAGGAAACAATAGATTACACCAGGATACATCCTTGAGAATTGAATAGCAACAAAAACAGACAGATAATATTAATAATAATTCCCTCATTTATTTGTTATAATATTAGAATGTTGTCAAACATCTCAAAGCGCTTCACAGAATTTACTGTAAAGTGTAGTGACTATATTTGCAGGCGGCCCCAGCATTCAGTTTGCATAAACAGCCATGAAGTGAATGATCAATTGTATCTGAAGGATTGTTATTCAAAATTCCGCTGCCCGCATTCTCACCTGAACCAAACTTTGCTCCCCGATTACCCCAGTCCTTGCCAGACTTCACTGGCTCCCTGTCTTGGAGCGGACTGATTTCAAGATCCTCATTCTTGTATTCAAATCCCTCCATTCCTCTGCATCTCCCTTTCACTCGGACCTCCTCTCTCCTTACAACAGTACTTGTTGTCTCACTCTGCTGGGTCTGGTCTCCTTCTTGTCCTTCAAATCTTCCATTCCACCTCCTTCAGCCACTACGCCCTGACAATCTGGAACTCCCTTCGCCTCGCCCCCTCCTTTCTTATTTTCAGGTTGAGCCTAAAGACTTTTCTTTTCGACTGCGATTTTGGTCACCTTTTTCCCCTTCCCCCTAGCTCAGCCCCGGGATCCATTTTGTGAAGAACTCTGAGACGCCGTCTGGCGTGGAGGGCACTATATAAATCCACGTTGTTGTTGTTGTTGTTGGGCAGGTCTCTGTGAGAAATTCCTTTTTGACGAGTGCTATTGGATCTTTCACGTCCATCTGAATCTTGCTCTGGGACCTTAGATCTTTCAAATGCTATTACATGGGCCAACACTGATGCAGCTGCTCCACAGGAACATATGAAAGTATGATATAAGACAAGGCCTTTCAGACCTGTCTGATCGTTCTACAAATGATCATCAATTTGCTCTGTCACAGGCTCCAAGAAACCTATTCAATTGCCTGATAGAATTCTGAAATTCCTCCCCAACCCTCAAATGCAATCAAGACAAACTCCAGGATATTAATCCATCCTTAGAATTCACATTATTGACTCTCACCGAATGCACTCCACAGATAAGACTTTCATAGTCCCAATAGCATTGGAATTATTATATTTGATAGTGTATTTGATCATCTATGACTTTCCTGATAACTTTCAGTTCTTCAACAGCTACTTATTCAGAAATTCCTCATTTATTTTTAAAGGTGTTAATCAAATTCAACTTAATCGCTGGTACTAGGAGTTTTCTTATACAGTATCTACAAATGGGTGTGAGTGTTGAGGGTGGGGGGGGGAAGAGAAGAATTCTGACAATAGGTTATTTTAATTGGTAGAGTATTTCTCATTTTAAGCTATTCGCTCGCAAAATATACAGTCAATTCACTTTACAGTATATTCTGTGAAGCACTTTCGAGACATCCCGAAGACATGATACGGCACTGTATCAAATGCATGGATTATTACTATATATTACCACTACAGTTTTCTTTCCTGCAGATAACAATTTCAAATAATTCACTTGTTAAATAATTTTTTTTAATCAACATTTGCTGAAACAGCTGTTTTCTCGTTCACTGTGTCTGAAACAGATGTTTCAATCCGAATGTATATCATGAACATTCAAAATTCTCCAAAAAACCTTTTTAACAATTGCTCAGGGTGACTTTGAAAGAAATGCTGCAAAAATCACGAAAAAATGGCCTCAGGAAAGTATGGAGAAGAAATAATGCAATTTTGATTTTTTTTGAAACGCAGTTTTAACATGGAAATAGCTGTTGAGAATAATGGAGTGTTTTCAATATTTGTGGCAAGATTTTCTTTGTTCTTGGTATGTTTGTTCTATTAGAACTGACAGACTGGAAGATGATACTTTTCTTTTATATTGGATGAAAATATTAGGCACATCTGGCGCAGCAACAAGCAGTTCAAACAAAGTCAGTCCCAAGTGAGTATTTTCTACCGCTTTCCCCATTTCTCACATTTTCAGGCTAATGCTTTGTATTTAGTTATGCGATCATACATAGCATACAATAAAAAAAAGACCCATTTCATCATTTTGGCTAGATTTTTTTTTAAATGCTTTGCTTAGTATTTCTTGAACAGATTTGGTTAACCTGTAGTGAAATCAAATAAAGTTACTTCATTAGTAAGTGAATGTAATTTATGACTCAGGAGTATATGTAATGGCTTATAAGAATACTTAATCAAATCTAGATTTTTACAATGCCAACTCTCACAAATGGTGTTTAAATTAGATTTACAGGAACAGTGGAGGAAGTTTAACAACCTTATCAATACTAAAATTTAACAAACTTGGACACTAATGGAACCATATCTCAACAACCTTCAGACATCGGCTCCTTCCAGTGGATGCAAAATGAGTCAACTTTAAACACTGATGATTTACTTTATGCATAATCAATAAATTCACTTTTAAATTCTAATTTTAAATGATAATAAATCAACAATAAATTGAAGTTTTACCTCTTCCTTTCCAGCTTCCTGAATTAAAGACTCATAAAATAATTCTGACTTCCCTTTCCCATTACCCGACTTAGTTAACTCAGATTCATAAAACTATCCAATTCTATTTCTAAATGAATTTTCATTCAACAAAATTCTTGTATCCCTCAAGGTCAAACAAATTGGCCAAACAAATTACTGTAAAATTAATAGTTTCACCTCTGTTCCCCTTATCTAATTATAGCATTTTTAAATCAAGAAACTAATTATTTTATTTATTCTTCTCATTTGATTCATGTATTAATGGTACAATAAATCCAACAAAGTCTTACCATTAGTAGCTGAGTCTTAATAATCTGATCAAATTTGGAAGCTGTTAATAATGTGAACTGCAGGCGGTCAATGGCATGCAATTACAATCTTTTACAATAGGAATTCTCATCTTTGAGACGTCTCAATGGCGTGATAAGGCACTAAATCAAATGCAAGGATTATTATGATTCTCCTTTTTTGCTATTATCCCCTGTTGCCCAGTTAGGTACAATCTTCAAACCCACACCACTTAAAAATGTAATATTTCTGTCTTCAAAGCAAGTGAAAAACATTAACATCAATCCATATAAACATGGAATATCCGTTAGCTGGAAAAGGAGAGTATTCTCCTTCTCAACGCAGCCTGTTAGTTTGTCACCAATTCTATGAGTATTAACTTTTTATTTTTGAAAAAAAAGCTTCTCGTGTTAAATTTTACTGAATGCAAAGTGAAAATTTAATGCAATTATACTGATTAGTAACCATTATCTGCTGATCTGGGACCTAATTAAAGAATTTCTAGTTCACTTGTGAGCCTCCACCCACCACGTTATTGTTCAAAGCAATAGGATTATAGTTTTCTACATTTATGAAGAGAATAAGAAGAAGCCATTCCAGTATTCAGGTCTATTCCTGCCATAGACCATAGACATTCTACACATATTGTAATATAACCTTTCCATTCTTAATCTGTACAAATCCTGCTGAACTCCTAATTATAATGGATAAGAATTCCACAAAAAATAGCTGTCATCATACATTCACCTTTGAATCCTAGTTTGAAAGGTTAGTTCGTCAGTTGAATTCTGCAGTTGACATTTCCTTTGGTCCCTGCACTATAGAAACAAACGGATACTTGATTGCCTTCACCTGTAAATATTGCTATAACCGTCAAGCATAAAGCTAACCAAATATTTATCCAGCTCCTTTTTGAAGGAAGTAATTGAACATTATCAGCTGCAGTTTCTGGGCTTCTTTTTCACTGGCCTATAGAAAACAAATTATTCTAATCTCTTGTCTCGCTTGAGGCTTTTTAATTTCCTACTCATTCCTCCAGTTCAAGTCTTTAGACTTAAGAGGAACATGAATGTACACAAACATCTCAGTCTCATCAAACATAATACAGAGACTGTAAATTGATACACAGTCTATAAAATCCCTCTTCTGTCCTAATTGTGTTTTCTGAATAAAAGAAAAATATTTCTTTGGCAGAAGAAAGCGTTTCTCTGATAGATAAAGTATATTTTGCAAAGGAAGAAGGAATGAAGGTATTTTCAGTGGAAGTAGTCAACCATGCCATTAATACTACCAGACAATTCTTGCTCCACTTACCCGCAACCAAGATATAATTCTCCTTATAATTCAGGTACAAAATCAGTTATCAACAAGCAACTCAATTCGTATTAAAGTTTTTGTATCAAGTGCACCATAAGGCTCAGAACTTAGTGCACCCTATCGGCACTGTACCTTGTTTCAAATTTGTATCTCTTCAAATTAAACTATTGTTTTAATGATAATTTTCCATTTGCGGTGGTATCCATGTTCCATTTGCAGTGGACACTTCCTGGCCTGGATGTTCAGAGTTCAGTTGCACAATTCTATTTCAAATTACAGTTTGAAACAAGAAAGCAACAGTTTTCTGAATGTTTCATTAGACGCAGAAGGAAATCGTAACCAGGAGAGAATATCTGATTACCACTGAAGGAGGAGGAAGCCAATTGTAATCATCATCAGCCATGAACTTGCATGTGGCCTAAATCAATATTAGGTAACATAGTTGTTCTATAGCCTAATGTGAAAACAATACACAGACTCAACAGTGATGCACATTCATAATGTTTCACAATTTTTTTCCCCTTTCATCTCCTTAAAAAGTAAGACAGAGAAAATAAGCATGAAATCCACTCTTAGGTTTCTTTTCATGCTGTTGTGTAACCACCCACATGATTGCATGGCTAGACTGAATCATTTGTCTGAGGTGCAGTATTTCCGATTCTGAAATATCCCTAATAACATGATGGAGTTTGATGATATATGAACATTTTATTCACGTCAACTGCAAGGGTCATTATTTATTTTGCTGCGTAGAACAGGAATGCTCAGTCTGCAACTCTAATGGCAACTGTAGCAAAACACTTGTAAAATCTTGGCATTGAGGGATATTTACAGATTCAGTGGTTCCATGACAATTTTCAAATGTAACTCCACTATTAATTGACAAAGTAGAAATAATGTAACTGGTAATTGACTCTATATTCTTCTGTGGCTTGTTGCTGGTCTTCTCAAGAAAACAACAAAATTACATTTGTAAAACAATAATTGTCTCAAAGATTAATCATTAGGATTAAGTAAGAAGATACTCGGGTCTGAAAGACTATTTCCATCTGTCTCACACAAGAAACAAATACTGTATAAGGTTGCTGTGGTAAATCTTTCCAGTTAATCTCTTCAAATAACGTCTTATATTTTAGTGTAGTTATACTGAATTGCCACTGCATCAGTCAATCTAATTACTTTTCCCAAACAATATATACATATCAGAAGGTCAAACTTTGAATGCCATTTGCTTTAAGAAGTACCTAATGCAACTGAGTCCTTAATCCCTTGACCTACAACTACTTATTTCAAAACCACCAAACAAATGTTAGATGAAATCTTTCCAAAATGTAATTTAGTCTCTCTTAAGGCAAGAGATTATTATTGCTAGCCTGATAAGCCTCGTCAACCCCAAAACATTTTTCTATTAGCGAAACAATGTTGGATTTTTCATTTTTAAACTGTAATTCTGGAATAGAAATATGCAACTCTAAGCACAAAAACAACTTCCCATATCTGCAACATTGACAACTCTTCATATTTAGTTCTAAATCATTCTCTAACTTCATTGTCCAAGAAATACAACACAATTTACATTTATATAGCATCGTTCACTTTGGGAGGACGTCTCATAGCGTTCAAATCTTCCGATTATGTATCGAGATTTGTTTTGTCACATCAGACCACCAGTTTTTACAGTGCGGTTCTATGATCCATCCCTTAAGGGACTGTAAATGAAAGCACCACAGAACTTCTGTGTGCAAACACTCAATCTGGAGAAGATAAACCACTTTAGGTTTCACTTCCTTTCCTTTGGAAAGCAAATTTCAATCAATCAGAATAGCATGTATTACAAATAATTTGGGATATCTTTGAAAATCCGTGAAATAAATGTTTGCGCTTTTTAAACAGTCCGGATATCGTCCATGTAATAATAATAATCCTTGCATTTCATGCAGCAGTTTATCACATCTTTGAGACATCTCAAAGCGCTTCACACAATATACAGTACTGTAAAGTAAATTGACTTTATATATTGTGGGCGAAACGTGGCAGCCAATTGCACACAGCAGTGTCCCACAAATAATCATGGGTTAAATAAATTTATTATGATTTCATTTTTGAAGGGATTATTATCTCCAGAAAAGTGATCCATCAATCGACTAACAACCAGATTCCTATGTACTGCTTGTTAAACAGAGGCATGTGGAGTAAGGAAACTTGCCGAATGTTTCGCCCGGCCGGGAATCAAAACCAAGTCTCCGTTTGTCTCCAACTCTAACCACTGAGCTACAGGACTCCACATAAATAATAATCATAGCATTTGATATAGTGCTTTTCACATCTTCTAGATGATTCAAAGCACTTCACAGAATATACTGTGTAGTCACTTGATTGTATATTTGTGGGCAAAACGTGGCAGCCAATTGTACACAGTAGTGTCCCACAAACAGTCGTGGATTGAAATGAGCAATTTATTATTTTTTTCGAGGGATTATTATCAGGCGTGTGGAGTAAGGAAACTTGCCCAAGGTTTCCATCTGGGCTGGAATCAAACCCAGGTCTCTCGCTTGCAAGGCGAGTGCTCTAACCACTGAGCTACAGGTCTCCACAATGGAGCTCCAGGACTCCTCAATACTGTACAGTATATAGCAGGGGTGGATGGGGAGAGAGAGAGAGTCTGCAGAAATTACTCAACATTGTCAAACCTGTTTTGTTTTTTAACATATCGAAAAGAGCTATGATAAACAGGTACTGATCACCACGAACATTATGGCACCGTCACATCAAGAGCAGTTTTACATTCTGTACACTTGTCAGCAAATTATTTAACCCTCCATGTTCTACATTAATCATTTGAGTGCTGTTTACTCCATTTAAAGTTTAAAACATTTGTTTTACTTTGGTTTCAATTGTGCAAAGCTGACACTTTGTGATTTTAAATTAGACAAATGGTGTAAATTGAGTTACACTGACGTTTTTACATTAATTTGTTAAGATTTTCACAATGAACTAGCACAGAACATGTAGTATATCGCGTCTAAATACGACCCTGTGTTCCTCTTCACTTCGCTGTTCCCTCTCCCCCAAGGAACTTCTACTCAATACCTTTCCCAGCCAACATAGTAACAGCAGGAATTCTTGGAACAAGGAATTTTCAGGTCAAGTACACCTTCTATCACTCTGAGGCACAACACATTGTAACATCAATGCACACTCATTTGTGTTTTACATTTTAAAAATCTCCATTAGTAGTAGATTTATTTAATTGCAAAGAAAATTAATCTCAAAGCTTGTTAGACATTATGTATGTTTATTTCCAAACTTCTAAGAATTAATGTCCTCCTCCCATCATCAAGTCTCAAACACGTGTCAATGGGAGCTTATACATTTATTTATATTTTCAAATAAGTACATAAAAATATTTATTTGTCACACTAATCACGTGGATATCTAGTTTTTAAATGAAATACGTTAATCTTTTCAGTGACAGTCATTCTCCCCTTACGCTAGAATCACTTTATTTACAATTTAATCACATAGGTTTAGACTCATAAGAGCACTCATTTGATCAACTATCATTCGACCTGCAATCTATAAATGCCACTACACCATCTGTGTCACATCAAAAACAGTGGCCTTCCATCGATTTATATTCCAACCAGAAAGGCAAAAAGTGCAGCACAATACGATGCTATAGTTGAAGATCAATACTAATTTTCTTAATGACACAAAGCCCTTGATAACAACAATATAACTCAGAGCTGGACACTCAAATATAACCCATATCCATTTCAATTATACGTTTTTTTGTACCAAATAATCTAAGAGTTAACTCTCAGAATCAGAGTATGGTTCCCAAATAATTCTCTTAAATCTATGTACAGTATTTGATTTTTTTAAAAATCATTCTTATGACATTGCATTAAGCTCATGGGCCAGTAATGGAAAGTTTTAGAACCATCGCCATTAAAACACAGTAGGTCATTTTATCATGTTTACCACAAAACTCATGAATTACTGTGGGTGAAACACGTTCTATCACTTACAAATACTGTATGACATTTTGTTTCACTTACTCGTTCTCAATTTTTAACTAAACAATAAAAGAAATGCCATTCATTCTAAGATGGGAAGGCAATATAAATGTGAATGCAGCTGCATGCTTGCAAATTGATCTGGGCTTCTGGACAGCTAGTAGTATCACCTCGAGAAGGCGATTTCATAAGGAAAGTGATTTTGCTTCACCTTTTAGATTTCCACTTTTTCCACTAGAGAGCTTGGATGAATACCATCCGATAACCAATTCGATATCATCCTTCCAGAAATCCATCCTACTGTTCTCCCATCAATATCACGCTTCTTCTGAAAGAAGTCCAGCATCCTTTGTCTCAGCCACCTTTCCTGGAAACCTCAAGGTTTATCAACCTCAAGATCTGCTAATTCAGGTCTGTGCAATCAGATCCTGTGAAGCAATTTCAACTTGTTTGATAGAATCATGTCTGTAAACTTGCATTGATCTCAGTGGTGGAAAGAAATTGCATGGCTTCCAGCAATACGAATGCAGCATTAGAAGTGTGATGAATAAAACACAATTTGAATTAAATGAATGGTGAACTTTATATTTATTACAATTAAATACACTCAGCAAAAATCTATTGACCTTCAAGTACCAATCCATGCTGAAAATGGCTTAGCACTTAATACGTAGAGCAAATAAAATACAATGGAACACTAGTTTAATTTTCTGCAACTTTGCCACCTTTCTTCTACAAGTGCATTTTCTCAGAGGGATTAAGTGACTTAATGATGCGAGTTTATATAATGAAAGGTAAATTAACTCTAAATGTAATAATATGCACTGCTTGGCTAGTTATTTTGTATGCATCACAATTCTGAGGCTACGGGACATTAATCGAATGCTTTAAAAACACACAGGTCCTTTTGCAACATGAAATCATTGTTGCTGGAACAATCTTTTCTCTTACCCTTCCAAAGGCACTCCTCGGCACCCCATCCGGCCACAAATCCACGAGCACTTAACAACAACAACAACAACAAATTACATTTATAGAGCGCCTTTCACTTCGGGAGGACGTCCCAAGGCGCTGCACAGGAGGCGTGTGACCCGAGCTGGGAGTGAAGGGGTGAAACACGAAGGGGAGGTAAAAAAATTCGGGGTGGAACAAAAGGCACGATCGAAGAGGAAAGTCTTCAAACCGGCCTTGAAAGAGGAAAGGGAAGAAACAAAACGGAGGGATTGAGGGATGGCATTCCATAGGGTGGGAGCGGAGAAACTGAAGGCCCGGCCTCCGATGGTGGGGCGGTTCGGGCGGGGGGCTTGGAGCAGGCCAAGTCCTGCTGAACGGAGGGTCCGGGTGGGCGTGTAGGGGGAGAGTAGATCGGTTAGATAGGGCGGGGCAAGGCCGTGTAAGGCCTTGTAGGTGAGGACGAGGATCTTGAACTCGATCCTCTGGAGGATGGGGAGCCAGTGGAGACGGGCGAGGGTGGGGGTTATGTGGTCGCGGAGGCGGGTGTGGGATAGTACACGGGCTGCAGAGTTTTGTATGACCTGCAGCCTGTGAATGGAGGAACTGGGGAGGCCGACGAGGAGAGAGTTTCCGTAGTCCAGCCGTGAGGTGATGTATGCATGCACGAGTGTTTCGGCAGCGCGGGGGGTGAGATAGTTGCAGAGCCTGGCAATGTTGCGCAGGTGGAAATAAGCGGTGCCGGTTAAGGCGCGGATGTGAGGGAGGAAGGAAAGTTTTTGATTGAACATGATGCCGAGGTTCCTGATTGGCTTTGTGAGGTGGAGAGTGCAGCCTTGGATATTGAGGCTGGCAGCGCCCGATGTGCGGAGGCGCTGGCTTGAGCCAATCAGGAGGGCCTTGGTCTTACTCACGTTCAATTGCAAATTCCAATTAACATTCCAAGGCCTAGATTTAACCTGTATATTTAGCTGAAGGATCAGGTACAAACTATTTCACAAATCTTGGCAAGATCAAGCAAGGAAGAAAATATTTTGTTATTGGCTGAAATTTGTGTTTGCAGCCAATAACAAAATATTTCTACATTTGCATCCTTTCATATGCGACAGATTTGAACAGGAGTTCAGGACAACTTGTAAAGAGGGGGGCATATTTAATGGACAATGTAGCAAAGTGTCTCAATTTCCTGGAACTGAGTGGTTGGTTCAGTGCAAAATAGGTGCTCCAGAGCTTCATTCCTAACATGCACTAAAGGGGAATGTAATTTGTATGGGGTTTGCTTCTTCTGAAGGGCTAACTGGTCAAGCCTTTCAATGAAGGGCTAACTGGTCATGTGGCTGCAAAGGGCAAGGTCATTTTTAAGGTGTGTTGCATTTGTTTTTTGTTTAAAATGCTTCAGTTCCATATTCTCAAACCAAGACTTTCTAAAAAATTTTTTATAAAACGGACAAAATAGTGGTTCTTTTAATCCCGATAGTCCTTTCAGGCAGCTGGAGCATAATAGCACATTTTAGCATTTGTGAATATATATGGATCATAAATGCAGAAGCAATAGGAATCATTGGAATGAATCAGAAAGGAAGATATTACAATGATAATTCTTCAGACAAATGGTCTCCTGCTGTGCAATTGTGCCAAGGAAAATTCCAGGAAGCAGTTGTAAGACTACGCTTTCAATTTTTTTTGCTGTTCAGAACACATTAACTCAAGTTAAAAAAATAGGCTTTTGGCAGTGATTAGGAAAAAATGTGCAGTTCAGGGATTACACTTGACAAGAGGGGAACAGATGAAACGGGAAGGTTTTCAGCAAGCAATTTGACAAAATCATGTGTAAAGTTTGCAAAAATAAAAAATTCACAAGCTTTAATATTTCTGATTGCTTTTGCAGCCTTAAAAAACAATCGTATTGTATCCAGCATAGAAAAACAATGCCTGTTCATGCACTAGTATTATAATCTATTTGCTTTAAAACCTAATCTGTTATTCAACAACTCATGGTGAATTTTCTCATCTGTGAGCTGAAGAATGGCTCAGAATGTATTCAGCCAGAGTGTCTTTCGCACTCTCAGTGAAATGCAATTTGTAGGATGTTAATTGTGAATCCACGGTTTTATTCAATGGTTCCATCTCATGCGCAGTACAACAACAAAAAATAACTCCTCCACTGAACCTCAGCATTTCTCAGTAAAGGTTTATTAATGCTTACAACTGCCTTGAAGTGTGAGTGTCAGAAAAGCATACTACTGTATAAAATTGAGTTTCATTGTCACATCTTAAAGCATGTTTTATTTATACCCACACCCTGAATTGTGGTGCCCATTTTCCTTTATCAGCAACGCTGCAATAACATTTAGCCTTCTGTCATAAAACATTCTTGTTCCTTATCCATTCATTCTTGGGTCATTCATAATCAGTCTGACTGATTCTTTATTAATCTATTCTCTCTTCCAGGACAGCTCTTTCATTTTTAATGATTTTTTTTCAAGAAAACAATGGGGGGTGGGGGTTAAATTTGGAAACTTATTTGCAATAGAACTGGATTATTAGTGCTTCAACTTTGATCAAATTCTGTCTGAAGACTGCTACTGCTTTCAAGTTGAGCAATAATCGTGTATTACAACAGTAACCAGTCACTTGACACATCAGAAGTTCCAAATCAATAATTCCTGCATTTGATATAGCACCTTATCACATCGTCGAGATGTCTCAGAGAGCTTCACAGGATATACTGTAAAGTGAATTGACTGTAGATATTTTGTGGGATAATCCAGCTCACTCAATGATCAACATCGTAGTCTCGCACGTGAATAATAGCCAATTGGACTGAAGCTACCTTGCGTAAAAAGGTGCTACATAAATGCAAGTTGTCATTGTTCTTGAAGGGCAACTATTACTTACAGAACCATATCCCCAATGGAAGGAAAACTGAGTGAAACGTTTGCAGGTACGGAGGAGGAAATGTGGTGGAGGAAAATTGGCACGAGAAAAAATAATTTTGTGCAGGACACATTAGGCTTGACCTTGCATTTCCACTGCAACACAGTTTTTCCTGTGGGAATAGTGGTACTATGTCAGATTACATTGAGAGTACTTAGACGCCACTCGTGTAAGCAGGGCAGGGGTTCTGAGCTGCCCTTGCACATAAAACTTTCATTATTTTGCAGAAAGTATGTTAACATCCTATTCAGGAGGTGTATATCTCTACAAAAACTTTATAAAGTATAATGCCCTTACGTTCAAGCTTTCAAAATAGTTTCTTACTCTCACTCTCTCTCTCTCTCTACATCAAACTAAAACCTGTAAAAAGATCTCTGGTTTATTTTCCAATCAGTTTTACTCTGTGCTTCAGTACTCAATCAAGACAAACAGCATTTGCTTTAATAAATCATACTCGCAATTACACTGAGCAAAAGATTAGGGCCTGTGTTTTCTTATAGCAAGTGTTGTAACAGATTACCACCTACTTACTGTAGGTTTTATTTTGCACCACTGCCAGTTAATGGAAAGATAAAATAGCATAAAAACTTCCAGTGATGCTCTGCGATGTTTATGCAAAAAATATGGTGTGACAGATTTGGCATGCCGTGGCATATCTGCGTGTTTAAGGTACCAGTTATAACACCAAAATAATCAAATAGCTAGCGAAAAAGAATTTCTCCATTAATTCAATTGCAGTAAATTCCTTTAACTTGATCTTGGCTTAACTTGTTACTACCTCTTAGGTCATCATCCCGTCAATTTCCTGGCCACATTTATAAAGTTATATATATCAATATATATCTATATAAGATATATAGTAAACTCTGTATAACTTGGCACTCAAAGGAAAAAGAACTCAGTGACAATCAGGAGTGGCGAGTTACTCGGAGTTCACTGTACATCCTGATATATTGCAGAAGCCTCTGATCTATTGTGTCGTTGAAAACCTGAAATCCCAAGATTCGGATATGTACTTTATGGAAACATTTAACGAATACGCAGCAACTATAAATTCTAGCTACTGCTGCATCAATACACTGTCACTTGCTCGAAAACTCTCTCTCCCCACAGATAGTTACATATACTTTTGATGCACACACTTGATTGCTGGCATTGAAACTAGTCAGTACAGTTCTGTCGTACAACCACAAAATACTCAAGACAAATTTACACATCCGCCACATTATCCTTAAACTGATTTCTTAGCTTCTTCCCAAATAAAGCAACTCAAATATCACCCTTCTTAAGAAAGTGCTTCCATCAGTCCCTTACATTTGTGAACCACTGAAAACCAAAACTTGCATTCAGAGTCATTTAAAGAATTATCCTGCTTCTACACAATTTGTTCCTAAATAATTTATTATGTTCTAAATTATTTATTCCTCCATAAAGTACTTATATAAGCTTTAACAAGCTGACTTCAAAATGACTGGGTCAAGACAAGGTTACATTTCATAATTAAACAGTCAACGTTGATTCTCATATTTTCTGTGGGACTTAACAACAGTTCTTCAAACCAAAATGTAAACAAGGCAATTTTGGTTTTCGTAAATATTTCATACTTGAATGCAGAAAATTACATTCTGGGGAATTCTAACTTATGAAATAGCCTTGGAATAGAAAGGTAAAATGGTTTAAGCTCGACAGTCCTCAGCCTTGGAAGATGCACATTATGTTCAGGGGAAAATACAAACCCCATTGATCATGAATAATACTTTATAGCTAAGGTGATGTTCAATATCTCCGGAGCAAAGAACTCCACAATCTCTTAACTTAACTCTTAGCCACTGCCCAAACCTTTCCACCTGTATTCAGAGCAAATCAACATATTGAATATCCTGGAACACAATATTTTCTGCTCCCATTACCTTGGAGTAATGGAAGAGATATGGATAAAGTGCTTGTGGGATACGAGGCCAACCTATATTAGACTGATTAGACTGCCGACCGTCGCCTCACCTCTGATCTGCCTGAAATTTTGCACTTTCATCATTATCTGAACCTTCAGTCATTAAACCTCTAATCTCGAGAACATTCTGCCTCAAACCCTCCATATCATCCACTTACATCTACCTTTAATTCCCAACTGAAAACTCACCTCTTCAACCCACTCAATGGTCACCTTCAGCTTCTCCACTGCTCAGGATCAAACTGATCACTTCATATCACTCCAAGATATTGTCATATGTGAAGGCCACTACATAAATGCAAGTGTACTTAAACTATTTTAGTACAACCTATTTTACGAGTAGAATCATTCCATAACTAAATTATCAACTCGTACCTGCAAATCGCCAATTTTCTAAATACAACAACAAAGTTACATTTAGATCTCCTTTCATGTCGGGTGGAAGACCCAAATACAGTCGTTCTTTCATCAATCAAAATCTGAACAAAACCACCCGATATTGGCGAATGTGTGTTTGTGTTTTTAAAAAAATTGTTAAAACATTGGTCTCCTGCAATGAGTTTGACAAATTCCAAACTAAAGTTGGATTTTCTTTATTAGCGCTTTATCATGTGGAAGCAAAACCATAATTGTTAAGTGCCTGGATAATGTCTGCCTCCCATTAATGTTTTATGACTTTTTGGCACCTCTGTGAGTTGTACAGCTGCCTCGCTCCCTGTTTACATAAGTTCTCAGATATAGGGCACATACAGTTCACAGACATTTGTACAGCACATCCAAAATCTTAACTGACATTAAAGCCCAAGTCCACTCGCTGCAAAATCAACCACAGTTTTGTTTCCATTTAATCAAATAAATCCTGCTGTTTGATAAAATGGAAACAAACTGGGCTCCATTTTTTAAATAAACTACTCATGGATAGGGGGGCAAAAAGTGTCGCTAGAGTTATAGACTTGTGTTGTATGGGAAGACAGAAGCATAAAGGCATGCAATCAATTTTAAAGTAAGTAAAAAGAAAAAGAAAAAGGTTAAATGAGTTGAAAACGTGCAGCAATAGCCACCCAAGAAGAATGGAATCTCCACCAAGCCTGGCAGCAGCATGAGCCTTAAAACGTATCAATACAAACACAATAGATGCTGAATTATACAAGCAGTTCTTGCTCGATGAAAATAATTAATTTTTAATTGGAAAATAAATATACTTTTCCAAGGGTCATGAAGCAGACAATGAAATTAGCATCTTCTCTTGCAGACACTTAATACACAGATGCAAGTCTACACACAGTAAGGTAAGTTAAATAAAACAATTCTATGTGAAACAACAAACAGCAACAGCAAACCTATATTTGTAAAGCACCTTTCATGTCAGGAAGATATCTCAAGGCAATGAAACATCCCCTAGGTTCATTGATTGACAAAGCTAGTGCTTATCCCTACACTCCCGTCCCTGTGGTGAAGACTAGACACAACCATTGGTTCAAAGTCTATTGAATCCCACGCTGTATGCCAATTACCCGATCTCACCTGTATCATCACAACAGATGAAAGTGGAAAGTAAGAGGGCAAGACACTTCACACCACTAACAGATTGATGTAAAACACTGGCTGAAACTTGGATCAGGTCCTTTGTCCCCTCTTTCAGCTTTAAAATGATGTGTCATTCAATCAACTTGTAATGCAGTTGAGCACATTTACGCACCAAACAAGCGTCTCTCGTGACTGAAGGCTTTACAGTGTAGCACATATAGTGTGGAAGGAGCATCTTTTCAACATAGTTTGTCCAATAACTAACCTGGAGTGCTTGATGGTATAACTTGGCAAAGCAGAGAAGGAAAAAAAAGTTTTTTTTCCCCCAGTCATATTGGTCTCCATAATAATGACATTTGAATATATATATATAGATATATATATTGATATTGATATATATATATATACTGTATATGGACCTCACACTTAATTTTATCTGCCATTATATCCTTTGGCAAAAGATAAACACGAAGGAGAAAAGTGCTTGGCGAACTAAATGTTTCAGCAAAAAAGCAAACTGAAGTCTTACACTTCAAGAACTGTCCAAACTGTCAGGCTGTACAAGTGAAAATGAAATCAATGTGCTACAAACGTATTAATACTGCATGATCTCTGGAATAAGTCAATTATTAAAGGTAGCAGCTCGCAGAGAAAAGAAGGTAATTGTAATTGCATTGGTTTAAAAGTTCTTTCTGCACAATTGCCTGAATTGCATGCACACCACAATTAACAAGTACAATTAGTAGTTGAACACAACAGTGTGTGAAATGATAAAACAGCGCTTTCAGTCTTGTGAAGCAGGCATTGAGGAACATTCACAATGGGGTCTAAAGAATAGTATTTCTTAATGAGATTTCTGAATAAGGAATTCAAGATGCACAAATGGGAATTCAAAGTCGAGTTCCCGCAAGCCAATAGAAATTCTACCACAAGTAGGACCCCATTATCCCCATGGAATAACATGGTAGAACCACCAAGATCATTTTTTTTTTAACGTGACATTTCTCACTTTGATAGCATGATGTTTAAAAGTCAAATGTGCACGCACACTACAGCTTGTGTGTTCAGCAACCATGTCAGCCGTTATCATTTGTATCCTCAATTGGAACACAGAGACTGCAGCTGAGGGTGTTTTGGAAGAGCAGCTACGGTTCTAATAATGCTTCAATTCACCTCAAGTGGTGAGCAAACAGGCTTGTGCGCATGATCCTCCATGCAACCCCACTCTGTTTAGAGGAGGGAAGATTCGGAGGAAACATGAATTTTGAGAACAAGAGATAACAGCGCAAGGAATGCAAATGTGTGCAAAAGAAGAGGATAAATTAGAATTGTCTCCAAGTTGATGCTCTCCAGATGTCAGCAGTTAACTTGCAGCTAGACGATGCAGGTGAGAGAAAGTGATTGCTTGAAGAGCTGCTTGAGGAATGAAAGCTGGTCGCAACAACAGAAAATCTATTAACAGGAAGATACATAACTCTACTGTATCCTCTTCAACTGTCCCATCGGTCACTTCAAATCCCCACCTTTCCCTCCCTCTAAATAAATCATCCAACTGAAACATTCAATCTATAACCTAACATCTAAAATTTCCTCCATAACTACTGATGTTCAGTAGGACAACAGCTGTGTAAAGTGTACATTTTAGAATTGATGATTTTCTGCATTATGCCTACAGTCTGGTATAATTAGAACTCCTGGAAACTGCTTTGTACATCTCCTTTGAAAGAAGTCTATTTAATGCTACCGTAAACTACATTGACCCACAGACCACTTGGGGATTTCTGCTGATGTGGAATCAGGACAAGAAGGTGTTGTATTTGGTAGGTGGTCTTGGCATGCATCAATCAGCATTTTAAAACATTTCACAAACCATTGCTATTTTGATTGTATAATTAGAGAGTGAAAGAGACTACTTTTTAGCAGAATTTCTTCCAGAACACTTGGCAGTGAATCTATTACAAATAATGACTTTTTTAAAAACAAAATTCTAAATTATCTCTGTTTAAAAACTCTCCCCATCAGTCCTCCTTTTAATATTAAACTTCTATAAGGAATTATCACCAGGTGACTTGGTGATGGAGGGGGTCAATAACCTATCCTTTCACTTCCATGTAAAATTTGTCTCAGCACAATACTTTATCATTGTAGAGTCACAGTACAAACAGTCCAGCGCCTTGGGAAGTCTTCCTAATTTGAAAGGTGCTATATAAATGCAAATTTGATGTAGTGCTCCAAACGTTGGCCCTTGCTATATCAACTCGGGAAGCACAACTGAAATATTATTAATAATCTGCCTTAAAATACACAGAATCGGGAATCTTTAAACTGCACATGAACCGCTTGAACAAACAGAGATGTCATTTTATCAGCTCATTTGAAGGAATGAGAAACTGTCAATCACCCAGTGAGTGAATTTACCACTAGAAGAGATCAGAAGGTTTTCTTCAGGGAAGATATGAGGGTATTATAAATAAAATATTCTCGCTTTACTAGGGGATGGGATTGAGAGCAATTTCTTTTGTTTCCCTTCTCAGGTACAGGCTGCAAGGCTGAATGTTCTCCTGATGATCCTTTCGCACGTGCGTACATGTGTGTGTGTGTGTGTGAGAGAGAGAGATTTGGAGTTATGGATCAAAATGATCCTTGGTCAGATTGAAAGTCTATCCAGGCTTCAGACACCTACAATAACAATTCACGCGGTGTTCTTTGAATAACTTGAATAACTTAACCAGAAACACACTTATGGAGTTCTCCAAAAGATCCCTTCCCAGCAAGCGGTCTTTTCCTCTCCCAGGACATCTGCTGAAGGGAAACCCTCAGGGGAAGATCAAGTGTAAATGTTAGTGAAGCCTTCAATTCAACTTCTGGTCTCAGTGAAATGCCCCAGTTCTGCAGCTAACAAGATTTTTTCCTGAATCTTCTGCTAAGTAATATTAATCAAGCAGTCATACATTGTTTTCACAGCACTATAGTTCCCTGCATACAGTAGATTGCTTTACTCCAAATATACTCTACTATAGCGGGGTGTGAGAACAACAGATTGGCCCAAAGATGGCACTGGTAAGTAACTAGCTATAATTCCCATTTTGTTGGTAGAAGTCATGCACAAAAAAAAGCTGTGATTGCTGGAAATTTGAAACTAAAACAACAACAACAAAATTACATTTCTATAGCGCCTTTCAGATCAGGAGGTTGTCCCAAGATGCTGGACAGTCAGTGTTGCAGACCCGAGCTGGGGTCAGGATCAGGGAGGGTGGAGGGAAGAGAGAGGAAGGGGAGTGACCGATGGCACCGTCGAAGAGGAGGATTTTGAGGTGGGACTTGAAGAAGGCCAGGGAAACGGTGAGGCGGAGGGATTACAGGATGGAATTCCAGAGGTTGGGGGCAGGTTGGCTGAAGGCTCGCCCACCGACAGTGGGATGGGTGGGTCGGAGAACATGGAGCAGGCTGGAGACAAATATGCTGGAAATTCGTAGTCAGTAACTAACATCTGAAAGACAAAGACGGGCTGTATTTTGGGTAAGACATCATCACAATCCACAAAATTTCACACCTGAAAAGTGCAATACAGTAACTCATTTTGAGATACTAGTCAACCCACCGTGTATCTACAGCATTGTCTGTTTGATGTGCATACCATTTTGATTTGCGTTTGCAAACAGCTTGTAGGACTTTTGAACAAAAATTACAAAATTAATGAGAACTTCTTCATGCTTGTCAAATTCTTTTTGAATAAACCCAGTTCGTAAGAGCGTTGAAAAGAGTTGCTGAAGTAGAAAATTAATAACCAAGTAGTTAAAAGAGCCAGAGGAAGAAAAGGTGAGATTGATGGTCAAGTGAAAGAACTGTATTCCAAATAAAACAGGAGTTACTACTGTAACTGATGTGTCAATCTCCTTCAGGATGCGCAGATGTTCTCTGCAGGTATCTAGAAATCCTTCGTTGGTAAAACTATTTTGAAAAAGAGAGAAAACTGCTGAAAATGATATGAGGAAATACAAGCCTGGAAAAGTGAATGAAGAAAAGCCGCACCAGGGAATTATTTACAGGCAGCAGTGCTCAATTCCAGGACCATTTTCCTCTACGTGACCTGACCTACGAGATTAGGGCTGCAGTGCTTAAAATGTAGGGAGGATCATATAACTTCCCTGCAGATTTCCTTTGAGGGAAATGCTGCAGCTGTTACACATGAGAAAGCTATTCCTCTGGTAGATTTCGACTTTAGTGCCTGGTGGAGAGGATTTACCAGCTACGGTATAGGTAAAGAAATCCATTATGTAAACAAATGGTTGTTTGAAGATGGAGCAACTTAACTTAGGTTATTTATAAGTTACAAACAGGCGACCAGAGTCCCTGAAAATTCTGTATATTCAGTATAAAAACACATTTGTGCATCCATAGAAAGCATGGTAAAATTGTGTGATTTAGGTGAGGACTGCATGGGGTTTAAAGAATGATTGGAAATTAGGATTGAAAGGAATAGAAACTCTATCCTTCAGGATTTAGCTCAATATAAAAATCATTTAAAGCTAGGAGCTCACTTCAGGTCAATCTGACTTATTGGCTGAAAGCAGCGCTGCTTTTCCATGTCCGAAACATTATGTAACATATTGCTGTTGGTTCAAAGGAATGTAATACAAGTTTTAGCAATACCACAACCCAAGCTAGGATAATGCGCTTAAATTAAATACTCAGGAGCAACAAGTCTTTTATATGAGATTCACAATTGGGAAGTGAATCAATGCCGAGAGGGTATCAAAGCTTCAGTGAAATACAAATAAACCTCGGCACTGCAGTTCATTTCAATACCGTTGTTACAAGTTGGTAAGCATGGCAGCAAACAGCTCGCATTTTTTACAGTGTCTTATTACATCAAAATATCTCCAAGTGCTTCACTAGCAATTGCTGCCAAGATTGGAGACTGTTATTGCAAATACATAACCCAACTACAGTATTTGCATCAGCAAGTTCCCAAAACAGCCATGAGGTGAACAGGAAGCAAGGCAAGGGAACTTAGTTCAAGGGCAGTGAGGCGATTTATTGAACTCAAAACAGTTCCTGTAATTAATGCAATTTAAGGAGATGAATGTTGATTAGTTATGCTGTAATTTGGTTATGGGTTTAAGGGCAGAGTTCTGCGTGCTTGATTTTTATTGTTACAAAATAAAACGGAGCAGTTCAGAACACACCCTACCTGAAATTACAGTAAGGTTGGGATTTCTGATCATGTAATACATGGATTGAAGCAAAAAAATGAACAGTAAAGATGGAATCTTAGTACAGTATTATGGATGAAACATGTTTCTATAACAATGTGAAAATCATTTCCATAGTAATCTTCCAAGCCTTCAAATACTGTAGAATGTACGATTGAACAGCGTGTTGTGGGCTCAATAAACTTACAATCAAACTCTGAATCCAGAGAGAAATTCAACTGTAAATGGAGGTCACACCTGACTTTGCTGATGTTCTATGAAGGGGCATAGGCTGTTTTTCAGCTGAATACCCTTTAAAGTTTTCAATTGATATTAAGCTTTCTGTATGGTTAAAACATGTCATCGGAGTCAGTTAGCAGTCAATTGATTGTGCACATGAAAAAATAGAATACAATACAAAATTACATTTGTATAGTGCCTTTCATGTCTGGTGGACATCCCAAGGCACAGGCAGTATGGCAGAAATTACAGTATAATGTAAACAGAAGAAGTCACTGGAGGTGCAAACTTTTTTTAAAAAAATACTTTTGCAAATTGCAGTGCAATTTAATATCACAGCTGTGCAACACTGTGACACAATAATGCATGATACCACTCAATTCTAAAACAAAGGAAAAGATAGAATAATACATTTTATTTGCAGAATGTTCTCAGAGGATTGTTTTAAAAATGAGGATACACTTCTAAGGCAATAAGTGCCTCAGTTTATATATGCACTTAGCAATCATACTGTGCTTCAAGAAAGTATTTGGTGATTTAATTTACTTGCTAACACTGTGCAATTTTGCAAATCTGATTTTCATTTCCCAGAATATACAGTGAACTCATTGCATATTCTCGGAAAGAGAGAACCCAATTTGTAAAATCGTTTCACATTACTACCAGCAAACAACAAAATTAATAATCCCTAAATGTCTTGTTCTAATTAAGTAACACTCCACTTTATGATAATGTAATGGGTTCTAATACCAATACATTTAAACATGTCAGCAGAACATGAAAGAAATGCCCTGTAATATTTTGTAGTTCTGATGAATATAAAAACAACCACAGGAACAGAAAAAATTAGCTCAGGACCAGAAGCATTGGATTCATTCACCAGATGTACCTCAAGTGAAGTGCCAAATGTATCTGTCACGCAAGATAAATTGCCTCAGTTGGAATAATTTTGTCTGGGCCATGACACTCACAACACACAACCTGACTTTTAAATGTGAATATGGAGGGGAAACAAACATGCAAAATAATAAGACTACCATGAATCACCATACTTCAACAGAATTACATGTCTTTGTTTACCTACAAAAATACAGTCACTACACTATACCATGAATCTCGTTGAGCAAGTTGAGATATCCTCCAGAGTTGAAAATCTGAAATGAGTTCATCCTTAACCAATATTGCTTCAATTACCTATTGAATCAAATGGAAAACTAGACTTTTGAAGCCTCCATTATTTATATTACGACACAGACCCTTTGCTCTCTTTCCGTTCAGAATTTTCAGAAAAGTAGTCTCCGAATCAATATTCTGGGCATCACAAGATTGGAACAAAACTACTAGAAGAACAGAACGCACCAAAGAAAACTAATCTCATTTAAAGTGGAACTTCAAAAGCACACAATGGTTTCCAAAGATAACGGAAAAAAATCATTTTTACTTAAATGCGAGTTTAATCACAATTGTTATCGCAATTTTAGTGATTATTTAGGTTGCAAAACCAGGGTTTGGACATGAATTGCTTTCCTTTTAATTTGCTAAAGGAGAACACAATGTCAACAAATACTTTCTACTCCAGCTGATCTGTCAAATGTACAGAGGATCTGTCAAGTTTACAAGCTGAGCTATAATCCAGATTGGCAAATCTTAGCCCCAAGCATACACATATCCAAGAAGTAGATATCCAGAATATCATTTGTTCAGTGTTAGAGATTGTCACTCATGTCTGACATGAAACCTAACCGCAGAGAACAAATTGGAAGCAGGAACAAATGATCACAAAGAAAAATTAATCATTTGAGAAAAAAACGCTTTTAATTTTGAAAGTCAGACGTTTGAGATTCACGGGCTTTTGAATCACAGGTTTCGTCACAGTTTTCCGGTGGCTCAGTTAGCTAAGCCGTTGCTCAAGTAACACAGAGCCATACAAACCCCTTAAGGCCTCAAGTTCAAACTGTGGTCTGCAGCAAGATAACTAATCAAAGCTAGAAGCAGCAGTTCAGGCATATCAACACCATAGGCAAAAGACAGTGGGGGGGCAATAAATTCAAAAGGTTTCACTCTAAATTACAATCCATCCACCCCTGCTGGAAAGTGTATGTTGGTTGAGGATAACATCACACTTCAGCTGTGATCACACACGCAGACATATCAGTAACACGTATAATCTTGGAATTATAAAAGAGACAAAGTGTCATCGAAGACACTAACGTTTCACGTGAACATTTTGTTCTTCCAATTCTTTGTTTTGAATTGTATAAGCGAAAAAGTACTTTTATCAGCAATCATAAGAACCTGGAACTACTGTATTATATTCGGATTTGACTTTCTTCCTTGAGGAAACAGCAATGTCAAAGGATATTCTTTAGAATTTGTCAGGAAATCTTAATTGAAATGATTTTCATTGAAATAATGATTATGACCAGGTTGGTTAATTTCTTTACACAAATTACACAATGCTACATGAACCATTGTATTTTGTATGGATAATGGAAGGGTGTGCTTTAACCATTATAGGATTAAAATAACTACCTGCCTAAGCGCAGAACTAGATCTGTCCTATATCAAATGTGCATTGCATTTCTTGCGAGCATGAAAATAGTGTTTCCCCATTATCACGCCTGTTTGAGAAACTAACTGCACTGAAGGGTTCCATCAAAAGCTTTGTGAAGGCAAATACATCAAAACTAAATTTTGTACTTACCTTGGAAAACCGCGGCATTTTGAAAGATTAGAAACTTTAAATCAGTGCTGGACTCCCGGAGAGCGTGCCCCATGTTTTGACGAGCAGCAAGTTGGTATCTCTCCTCCATTTTTCTTGTGCAGCATGTTGGGCCATTAGGGACACATACCTGCAAGTCTGAACCTAGAAATACACAAAATGCAAATCCTTTAGATGCAATGCAGAAATGGAAAGAATTTGAATATTAAAAAAAATCTTTGAAAACATTGACTCATATTTATGGCTCAAATTTTAAGCCATCACAATGCACGTTTATTCCACACACTCTGAGAAATGATGGTTTATTTCTTACTCAAAGACATTTTCATTGGTCTCAAACCACAATCATCAATCCTTTAAGATAAATCCTACTCGGTCTGCTTTTATAGGCTTACCTTCCAACACCTTTGTATTTGTGTTGAACATGAGTAATGAGGACTCAAGTTCAAGACATTTTGGGTATAAATAATAATCCTTGCATTTGATATTGTGCTTTATCACATTGTGAAAACTTCTTCAAGCACTTCGCAGGATTTTTACTGTAAAATGTGCTGAAAGTTTTTCTTGGCAAACATGGACAATTTGCGAACAACAATATCCCGTAAGCAGTCATGAAGTGAATGACCACTTTTATTTTAACGCACACCTGAACATGTTAGAGGTCACTGAGAAGAATATTTGATATAGGCCTTATCACATCATTAAGACATCCCAAAACACTTCATATTGTATACTGTAAAGTAAATTGGCTGTGTATTTTGTGGGTGAAATACGGCAGACAGTTTGTGAACAGCAATGTCCCACAGCCACGAAGTGAGCGACTAATTTTATTTGGCCGATTTGCGGGCCAGAACACTGGGAGAAACTTTCTTCCCTTGTGGAAAAAGTGCCATGGGATCTTTAACCTCCACCTGAACAGGCAGGTGGATTCTTGCTTTAACATCTCATCCAAAGGACAACACTTCCTACAATCCAACATACTCCCCAGTACTGCATTGGAGTTTCATCTTAGACTATGTGATTCTAAGTCCCAAACTGCAACTTGAACCCACAAGCTTCTGACTGAGAGACGAGAGAGAGCAACCGTTTAGTGCTGACATTCTAAATTAGGGAGCAAAATCTGAAAAATAAAAGACCATAGGTAACAAAAGCTGTCAGTTCATATAACACAGCACATGAAGAAATGTGAGCTATCAGTTAGCGGGCACAGGAACACAAGATGGGTCGCGAGTTGTCAATTAGAGAGATCCAGCAAGAGACTGTGAAAGAGGTTTACAACACTCAGCTCAAGATCACACTTGGTCACATTTTGACAGTCACTTAAAGGAAATTCAACAGTAAATGTGACATCAAGCATCAGTAAAGTTGATGCCACATTGCAGGACATGAAGTTTCAGAACGATACAGATCCTGACAACACATGAACCACAGTTCACAATAGGAATGCCAATCAGGACATGAGCCACTGCTCAGTAAGGGAAAGAAAAATGCAATGAATGATATTACAGTCTGGTATGAAGGATCGGCTATTATTTTCCAATGTGTTTTCATTTGCAAAGGCTGTCTTTGTCCTGTCCTCTATCCCTCTCTTTTCGATAATGTTCTTAGCATTATCGGGGACCGGGGACATGGAACAGGACAGAGCAAACAGACACAGGAAGTCGGGCAAATAACCAGTCCCCATCAACGCTTGCGAACGTTTTGTTAATATTTATTGTGGGTTGCATACCCACAATAATTTTATTAAAACTTTTAAAATAAATTTAAAATAAAAAATAAAAAAAATTAAATAACTTTTTAAATACATAAACTTTTACATTTTTTTTAAAAAAATTAAAAAACAATTCAATTGTGAAATTCATGTTTCTAAAGACTATTTGGCAGCAAACAGATACAGGAAGTCAAGCAAATAACCAGTCCCACGTTTTGGAAGACTGCTTATTTGCACATGATTTATTTCATGGACACAAGATTGAAGTTATTGTTGCAGTTAGTTTCAATATGAGCAGTGACACAAAACAGTATTTGAAGCAGCACAGAGATGTAAGATAATTGTGTTTAGGATTCAAATTAATATTAATGCCTGTATCTGACTTATTTTTTTAAAAAAACACTTTCATGTCACCACTACCAGAATTAGAAATGAACTTTCACAGAACAGAAAATGTAAAGACCGAGTGCATCACACATGCATAAATTATAAAAACTTTCAAATGTCATTGAAGAACATTTAAAACACATCTACGGCTGAGATCAAGGACTCTGGGTACTTTTTGTCATTAAATTCTAAAATAATTGGTGGCAATTTTTCATTTTGATTCCCATGCCAGTGTTTCCTCTAAAATACATATCTAATTCTGTTTTTTTATCCTTCAGAAACTGATGAATCTGAATTTTCTTTCCCCACCTTTCGATTACAGCTGAAGAATGCCCACCATTTCAGAGTTCCAATATTAAAATAAACAAATTAATGAATGAAAACAGAAATGGTAATAAATAGAAAGAATGTAGATAATTTTCTACAGCAACTCTATTGTGTCGATATGGCTCCTCATTCTGTGCAGCAGTGGTCATTCAGTGCGGCGACTATCTGTGTAGGCAAACACAGTAACTACAGCAGCCGCCAACATTCCATATACAGGGAAACCAATTAATATGGAGGATTGATGGGTAGTGGACCGAGAGAAACTACATTCCATTTTGGGGTCATCCCATGGATCTTTAATGTTCTCTTGAACAAGCACAAGGCACTTCAGTTTAACATCTCAGCCAAAAGATGGCATGGCAATGCAGCACTCCTTCAGTACAGCCCTGTAGAAGAACCCTGCAAAGTCCACCTAGACTTCAGCTTCAACCATCTGACCAACAGATGCCAACTAAGCCAAACCAACAATATATACAGGGAGCCCTCAATAATTAGGACAATGCTCCACACATATTTGCATAACCAACTCACATGCACCAAAACATTTAGTTGTTTGCCACAAACTATATAAATGAATCTATGTGTTCTGTTAGCTGCACGTTTCCCACCATCTTGGATTAATATGTTTTGTATATTTCTATATCTATGCGTAAATATGTAAATAAGATTCTAGGCACACAAGCTACCACCTACGTATAGCTATACTTTTTATCTAACATTTTGGGGGGGGGGTTTAACTGTTGAAGATACACAGCACATTGAACAGCATCTAACAGAAAAGGGACACACCTGAATCAATCATTAACTAGTATATTCTTTTCAGATATCAGCACTATATTCATGTGCTGTTTTAGCATTTGCATTTTATTGCATTTAGTTTGGCATTGTGTTTGTTTCATTAAATTGTCTTGTTTATTGCCAGCGTTGTGCAATTATCTAGGAGCCAGCATACTTAATCTTGCTGCTGGATCAAGAACTTTAGAGAAATAAAAAAACACTAGGGAAACAAATCACCAGTTATGGCTTAGTAACAACATAAATTAGATCCATTTGAAGCTGAAGCAAAAAACTTGTATTAATAGCACAAAGAAATAATAAAATGAATAATCAGATTAATTATGAAGTAGGTTTTTAGGCTACAGTCAAAACCAAAGAGAAACAGCCTTTGTGAACAGATTTCTCCAGGGAAACTATGCGATTTCTACAAATAACACATGCAGTTAAATTTGGAAGAAATTATCAATGTTCTTTACAAGTAACAGAAGGAGCACATCTACACCATGCTAACTGCAACCATGCAGTACAAAGAATCCTTCCAGTCTTGCTTTGGTCCATGCCTATCATAGACAGTTAAGAGATCCATATAAATATGAAGGGAAACATTAATTTAAACATTGGAAGTATTTGATATGTGTCACCATTCTTAAAATCGTCATTTTGGAGCATATAATTGAGTGTGAAAAAAATTATTATAATTAATGCATGTAGTTGTTTCAGACAGAAGCAAGTTATCAGACCATGCTGATTTGCCACCAGCAAATATTTTAATATAGCTCACAAAGAAACAATCCTGAGAAACTGCAGATTAATATAATTAAGTGCAAATGATATCAACGAAATTGGACATTTTGTAAATCGCTTTAGTCTATGTAAATTGTTGAGCTGGTAACCAACTAGATTCGGACATAAATCTTTATGTTGTGTTGAGAATACATCTGAAATAGATGTTAACCCATAAAGATTTAGACAACTATTTGCATTCATATAAAACCCTTGAAGAAGGATAACATCTCAAAGTGCTTTAACAAAGACAAAGGTCATCATGGAGCAAGGGAGGAGGGAGAAGAGTGTATAGGGTAAGGTAATCTTAGGACCAATCAAATAGGTAGATTTTAGGTGAGATTTAAAAATACGTAGAGAGGGAGTAAGGTAAAGAGATAGAGCGAGAGAGTTCCGGAGGATAGGTAGAAGATCAATAGAAGTTTTCTTACCCCCCCACACCCATGCGCAATATGGGCCTGCCATTAATCACCTACAAATCCCAAACTATAATATGCAGATGGCACAAAAGGGGGAGGTAAGAAAAATTATTTTATTCAGGCTCTTTTCAACAAAAAAAACTTGCTACATGTTGATCAAGAAGGACACAAGCCTCAGAGGATGTAACAAGAATTGTGCAGCTTGGACATGTTTCCACAAGCATTTGCCTTCTCTAGTAATCTTACCAATGTGGGCTTGACTGTGATTTATGGGTGGATTCGATGTGCAGTTGAACTGAATAGAGGTCAAATCGCTCACCCTGACTAACCATACAGTTATCACAGTAGGGTTGGAATGTTTCTTATAAAATGTAATTAATTATGAAATCACAAAAACTGCCTCGCAGATTTAAAAAAACCTTAACCGTGTGACCTGAACGCATGGACTAGTTTTTGTAATATGCAAACACTAGCTATATTTACCTGCAACATTTATATAAAACCCTTCAGATTTACACCCGATCTTTCATATATGCTCTATTATGGTATACTCTCCTTCAAAAGCAAGGTTTGTTACACGAGGGAATACATCAGTTAGGCCTCGTACATACTTTATATCAAACTTTATTCTCTTCAAAGAAATTGGAGTGCCAACACCCACAAATAAACAGTCAATTCCCTTTACAGTATACTCTGTGAAGCACTTTGAGATGTTTAGAAGACGTGAAAAGCGCTATATCAAATTCAAGGATTGTTATCACAAGTATTATTATATTATAATTAGGAAGAAACTTTAAAAATCAAAATCCACAGTAATGTCTCTGAACCCTGACCCTTGATTCATCGAACAAGGCAATAAGTGTCAGTTTAGCTTAGCTGGTAGCACTCTTGTCCTTGGTCAGATGGTAGAAGGTTTGAATCCCACCTCCAACAGAACTTGAGGTCATTATGTAGGCTAACACAATACAAAGGAACCAGACTTGCTTCCTTCAAGAAGGAAACTGACCAGTGATGGGCGCCCTAACAATGTCCATCAGTGCTACACAAATCTCCTGTCTTTCTTATTTTTTAGTCCCTTCTTCACTTTGTTCAATTTGACCATATAAATTGAATCTGTAGTTTGTTCTTCTGAAAGTAATGTGCTGAATCCTGAAGGAATATTAAATGTCATCAATGGGACACTGGTAATTGTTCTAGCCTTGAAAACGAGGAATAAGATTAAAAAACCATAATTGTGAATCTAAAGGGAAATTGTTGTTTTAAAAAAACACATTTGCAGCACTGATTAAACACATTCTGAAGGGGATATGCCAAATGATAAAGCAATAAGATTCATAAAGTCATGAAAGCCTTATACAAATTAAGTGATGAATTCTCCTTAGGAGGTCTGCAGGCGAAACACTTGTTAACAGACAATGTAAATCATATTGCAGCAGCCAAGTGTCGGAAGGACAAATGCAGCCCATTTGGTAAATAACTGTTCAGCAATGTTAGTCATCTGGAACAAAAAACATTCACCATAGAAGTGGGTGAGGATTATGGGGTTCCTAAAGATTTTTCAGGGCAACTAACCTATTCATTTACTTTTTTACTTGAATTCCCACAATGTGTTTCAAGTACAGAACACAGCCAAGCTCCCCAAAATGTTTGAGTCACGAGAAGGTAAAATCCTATCTATACATAGGATTTACTCATCAAATGGTGCAACCGCTAAATGAATTATGAGATGTGTCTGGAACGGATATCCGACTCGTATCTCCCTCTAGATAGCAGCTGCCCAATTTTGAAGGAGGGAATCATATAGGCAAAAGTAATAATTATATTGTGATATTTTTATTCTTGTTCCCAGGATGATTCTTTTACTTTCTTTTACTGGAAGCAAGGACCAGGAATTGATATGCAAGGAGGAGTGTATGTTTTCCATTGAGCCCCGAAAGTTAATTCAAAAGAGTTAAATCTATTTTTGGAAAGTAAAACAATTTATAAAATGCTATGTCCAAAATAAAAGGTATAGGGTGGGCTTGATAGTTTACCGAAACCATGCTACTATGTGAGGAGGCCAGCATTTGATTGAAGTTTAGGCTCCTCATTTATTTTTCAGTTCACTGTTCATGAATGCACCTTAGATTTAATTTATGTGTTGCTCAAACATTTCCCACCAACATGTCAAAATTAAAGGTGAAAAAAACTTGTATTCCTTTCAACCTTATAATCACAAACCTTGAACCCTAAACAGTCTTCACTTTCCAGTTAATTTACATTTTCTCTTTATTTACATGTTTGATCTTCAATCCCAGTGGAAGCAGCTCTATAAAATGAACATCTAATTCTATGCAAGTTATCACATTATAGTTCCATAGACTCTGGCATAGAAACCATCACTATCACAATTAACATTTAAAAATCAAAGCCAATATAGAGCTTTGATAGAAAAAAAAAGTCCTAGTTCTGTGCAGCTTTCATTTAGTCTTCTGATCTCCTTTGCTTCTTCAATATAAATAACTTGAAGCAGGGCTAAAGTACAACAGAAAACCAAAGAACAAATGCTAATTAGCCTGAGGTTCACTGCTGAAGATTTTATTTTTATAGACCACTAACATCCCTAGATAATAAAATGCAAACCAATGACTTCAGTTCTAAAATCAATACTGATGGTAATGCAGTGAAAGGGATAAAATAAATCTTAAAACATGAGTCAGAAGCATAGTTAGCCAATACTTTTCTTTGGATACACAAAGAAATGCTCAGGGCCTATATTTCTAGAAAATGTATCAAGTTTAGAAACTTTTCTCATTTTCAAAATGTGTTCCATACATTAAGTGATCCCAGGATCTGTTGTTGTGAAGCACTCTGAGATGCTGGCATGGAGGGTGCTATACAAATTGAAGTTGTTGTTGACATGGGAGTCAGATCTATAGTTTTTCTGCTTTACAATAAAATGCTTTTGCCAGTCTTACTAACAATGTACAATAATAAAATTCTAATCTACCTTAGACCCAAGATATTACAAAACTTCCAGAATACATTAATTCAAAGCAACAAAACAGTTCCTATCATTTCGAGTTGAGTTTGTGAATGTGCAAACTAAGTGCATACATTGACTTACAAGGTGACAAAGGTGGTTTATGTTTTTTCAAAATAAAACTTACAGAACTTTGCTTGAGATTGGCTTTCTAATAATAGCAGTAACCTTAACGGTGGATCCTTTTCGAAAATAAATCATTCAAAAATTTCTTCTGTATTGGATGCAGTATGAGCAAAGATATACTGCAGCCTTCCACACCAAATTGATTCGTTTAGGACATGGTTTTGGGAACAGTCAAACATTGAAGCACTGACACTTAAATGAGCGCTGTAAGACACTTTCAGATTTGTGATACAGAAACTGCGTAGCATAACTGGGCAACAATGTTCTTGTCCTTACATTGTCTGAATGTTGATTCTCGTTTTTGAAGAAAAAAGCATTTAATAAACATTAAAACCTCAAGATCCGTGATATATTGGCAGAGCAGAAGACGGTGCTCATTTGACTATTAGCAACACAGGAAAATGAATCATTGTAATAACTTTAAAGTGTCTTGCCCATTTCCAAATTAAGTGCAACAATTGTGTTTTTGCTGCGGTGTGTTTGTGTCTGTCTCTAATCCTCAAATTAATCTACTACTTCAATTGTATGTTAATCTACATGGTTTAGACAATACTGAATCAAAGCATCAGTGGCACACAGCCATGGAGTGGTGGGAATTCCGCTCTTGTCCGCATTACTCAACTCACTGGGTTTCCAGTTTTAGCTGTCATTGTGAAGAACAAATGAGCAAACCTTCTTACACACAGAAAGAGAGAAAAAGTAACTGGAGGGAGAGTCCTTAACGAGCCATTTTTATTTAGCAGAAACCCGATAGGAGGTCATCTGTCCACTCAACTAGAGTTCATGTATGCCCTAGGGGAGAGAGTAGAAATGATTCCAAAAAGAGAGGATTATATCCTCACAACAGACGCTCAATTGTTTTATTTGAAACAGATAAATTCGGATATACATGTCTGCCATGTTCATAATTCAAGAACAAAGGATGTCATTCTTTAAAATAGGCTAACAAAAGAGAATAGGAAAGGCAGGCAGTGGGGGGTATTTTAGCTAATGGGAACATTACAGGCTCATGAAGTGCAACAATAAGCTACAAGTTTCTGTTGACAAATAAAGACTCTGTGATATTAGATTTAAAATGGATCCATCAAATGTATCTGCTGGAAATTGAATGGGTTGGATAGATCGACCAATTATTTCCTGCAGCCTGAATCGTTAGCTTTGTTAGCATTTCACCTGCACAGTAGGATAAGATGGGAAGAAAGATATCATCGAGAGAGAGAGAGAGAGAGAGGAGAGAGACACTGGAACACAAACACGGAGGGAGAGAAAAAGAGATGGTAAAAATCAAACTGGGAGGGGGAAGTGCAGAAGGAAAGAGAAGCGGCGGAGGCAAGGTAACATTGCAATCATCCCGTCAGAGAATTAAACAGAAATCAATATGCAGGTTAAGATGCCGTATAACTCCAATCCGACTCCATATTTAGCTTTAAAACTTTTTTTAAAAAAAGATGTTGTTATTGCTTTCACGGATCTGGATTCACTCCCTGCTCTTTAATAACTTTAAGAGCTAACAGGCGTGCAGCTCCCAAATCAGCAGCTCCCAAATCAGCAGCATCAACCGCTGAGGCGACAATTGCTATCTGAGAGAGGCAGAGGCACTGTGGCAAACTGGTGAATGTCACGCATTCGTATAATTGTAATAATAATTGCATTTGATATAGCTCTTCTCACGTCCCCTGGACTTCTCAAAGTGCGTCACAGAACGTACTGTAAAGTGAATTGACCGTATATTGGTGGGCAAAACGCAGCAGTGGCCAATTGCACGCAGCCATCACCGTACTGGTTTGGCTTCAATTTTGCTGAAGTATTTTTTAACGAATGTCAGTCAGTCTTACGACTGCTCATTCCCCCACTTGAGCCGAGCTGACCGTTGCATTAGAAAGCAATAACTTACATTGTAACGCGTTCCTGTAGATCAGGGGAGAACCAGGTTCTCCCCTGATCCCTGATCCCAACACATCTCTATCCCACCTGGTGCCTCTTCCCTTTTCAGACAGGGATCTACCCCTCCTGATATCATCATACCATCTGCCCGTGCACACAGACAAGACGCCTTCCAACAGACTGACTAACAGGCAGGGATACATAAATCCCCCTCCACGCGTATTAACACACGCACATTAACACAGATACTGACTCTGCGTCATAATAATAATTCTTGCATTTGATATGGCACTTTTCACGTCTTCTAGACATCTCAAAGTGCTTCGCAGAATATACTGTAATGTGAATTGACTGTATCACCCCCTTTCACACACACAGACTCTCTGACAGACAGAATGCACACAACAGAGTACACACTCCATATTACCCCCACTTTCATACACACACACACACAGTCCCCTCCTCTCTCCCACACACACACAAACACAAACAAACACACAGGTACCCCTCTGGCTCGCTCTAACACACACACCTAGAGAGACAGGCGCACACATAGTGATAGGCGCACACACACATAGAGACGGGTGACCCTCTGTCACTCTCTAACACACACAGACACACACACACACACACACAGATAGAGAGACAAACACACACAGAGAGACACACTCACGGGCACAAAGAGAGAGACACACACACACATATAGAGAGAGAGAGACACACACACACACACAGAGACACACACAGATGGCACGCTACAACACACACACACACAGATGGCACGCTACAACACACACACACACACACAGATGGCACGCTACAACACACACACACTCAAGAGACACACACACAAACAAACACACACACACAGAGACACACACAGATGGCACGCTACAACACACACACACACACACAGACACAAACAAACACACACACACAGACAGACAGACACACAGAGACACACGGGTGCCCCTTGCATCACGCTCTAACACACAGACACACACGCGGACACAGACACACACACAGACAGACACACACACAGACAGACACACACACACACACAGACACACACACACAGACAGAGAGAGATGTATTGACTGCCGCTCTCATGTACGCACCGGACACTGGCTCCCGCGGTGCCCACCTCAGGCTGGGTTGCAGAGACTGGAAAGATGATCGCACTTGGTGACAACTGGGCACTTGGCAACTGCTCTCATCAGCCCCCAAGAGCAGAGCCAGGAGCACACAGCAAACTCTCCCAACTCCTGCCCCCAGCCCGGCCATGGCTGCCACCTGTCTGGCTGGACTCTCCTCCACTCTCTGCTCCTTTCACCCCCTCTCCTCCCTCCCTCCCTCCCTCCTCTTCTTCTTCTTCTTCTGCTTCTTGTTGTTGTTGCTGTGGGTAGAGACTGCAATTAGCCCCCCACCCCCCCCCCCCCACACACACACACACACACTCACACACACACACCACCCCTCCCTCCCCTCCCCACACCTCAACTGAGCAGCTCCTTCAGTGATACTGGGAAGCGATGCGCATCTTATCTGTGCGTGTCTCTGTGTGTCTGTCTGTGTCTTTCAGTGTCTGTCTGTCTCTCTGTGTTTTGTGTGTGTGTCTGTCTCTCTCTCTGTGTTGTGTGTGTCTGTCTCTCTCTCTGTGTTGTGTGTGTGTGTCTCTTTCAGTGTCTGTCTGTCTCTAACTGTGTTGTGTGTGTGTGTCTCTCTCTATGTTGTGTGTGTGTGTTTCAGTGTCTGTCTGTCTCTCTCTATGCTGTGTGTGTGTGTTTCAGTGTCTGTCTGTCTCTCTCTATCTGTGTTGTGTGTGTGTCTGTCTCTTTCAGTGTCTGTCTGTCTCTCTATGTTGTGTGTGTGTGTTTCAGTGTCTGTCTGTCTCTCTCTATGTTGTGTGTGTTTCAGTGTCTGTCTCTATCTGTGTTGTGTGTGTGTGTGGTTGGACGTTGCGTATAAATGTGCGTGGATGGGTTGGGGGGGGGAGGGAGGGGTAAGGAATAAAAAAAAACTTTCTGTTCAATGTGACTCGCTGGCGTCTCCGCGGACGGTGGGAGGGGGTGGGGGAGAGGAGGGGAGTGTGTGTGGATGGGAATTCACTCCTTTTCCACCCACCCACCCACCTACAGTACTCTCTCTCTCTCTCTCTGTGTGTTATACCTTAGCAATCAATGCTCGCCAGGATGGAGTTTAAGCGCAGTTCGTTGGTCGCTCGCTCACTCACTCACACTGTGTTGTGTGTTCGCAGGGCTGTGTCTGCTTTAATCCCACCTTTTGAGTGAGAGGGGGGGAGTGGGGGCAGAGACAGCGGGAGATTAATATTCCTGCAATGCATCCATCCTCTCTTATAATAGATATATAAATTGAACACAAATAATATCCCCCCCCCCCCCCACCACTCTCACCCACAAGGTGAGACTAAAGCAATCTAGCAGACACAGCCCTGCGCACATACAACCCAGTGTACAGACAGATAAATCAGATTTCTCGAGTTTAAAACGGAACATTAACTTATACAAATGTGATTTTTTTGTGGTTGTTCTTGTTGCTCTTAATATGTGTTTTTTTTGGGCTTTGTTTTCTTTTAGTGCCGGGGGTCTGTCTAGCTGAAACAACGACCAAAAAATAATTTGCTCTGATTTTTGTAGGTCATTTTTGTGAGAAGGGAAAACATTTACGGTGATGGTTTAGTCGTTTTTAAGATCGAGTTTTTTTTTGGTTTGGGGGGATAATTGCTAACCATTGAGGGTTTGGGGAGAGTGATAGAGAGAGAAGGAGACGTGATCTGAGAGAGAGTGAGGGTATTAATGAATGAATGAATCGAATGAGTGGTAGGTTTCAAAACAGTCAGTGACCATTCATTCCCACAGAATAAAACGGAGGTGTTTTTTTTAATATATATATATATAAATCATAATATGATCATGAAAAAGCAAAGCACAAAAGGGAAAGAAAAGAGAAAGTGCTAGCAATGTACACTGATCCCAACAGCATCAGAAAAATAAAAGCAAATACATTAGTACTGCCTCTCAGATGTCGCCTTTCCGAAACATTGCTTTGTCTATTAGATCGTCACTGACCCGCTGTGAAGTTTCATCATTCGCTGGGGGTGTCTCACTACAGAATAAAAACCAACGCTGGGTGGACTTTGATCTGAACCAAGCTCCCTCCCCTCCCAGATTGGTTAATATATTCTCCTCCAGTTAACCATCCCCCCACCCCACACCCCCTCCCTCCCTCCCTCACACACACACACTGTTGAGGGATAATACACTGTGTGGAAAAATAATGTTAGTTGCACGCCACTATATGGATTGTTTAATATGTACATTCCAAGGAACAAGTCAAGACATTTGTCGTCTCCTCCCCCCCCCCCCCCCCCCCCAGCCCCCAGATAAGAGTATTTGATGGAGTTACCCATTGGTAAGAAAAGGCATCCATCTGTCTCTGATCCATAGTCTTGCTAAGTCTCTCGTCTCTGGTGAGTGTCTGTCTACCTGTGTCTCTGACTCTGAAAGGGGTGCTCAGAGTATTACATCTGAGAACAATCACTGCCTGGGAAATAATAATAATAATAATATTAATACCTGGGGAATGCTCCCGGGGTTCAGATGGATTCATAAAGAAGACTGGCAATGCTCTGGAGACTTATTATCAACCATATCTGAAACGTGAGACGAGATTACAACCTTGAGATCCCACGGGCACTGGTTTCATTGAGGTTCTGCGTTCGGTGGCAGCTCCTCAGCGACTACGCCAGATGTCGGTGCATTTGAGTATTAACAAGCACATCCACGTTCGAACCCAACGGTAAATTGACACCGACAAGTGTGGCACTCGCTAACCGAGCGATGAGCTTACAAAATCATCGCTGGAACACCTTCCACCTGTGCACACTAGAGCTCACACCTTCCGCAGGCGATGGCAAAGAGTGATTTGTTGTTGGCATCGTCCTTTATTGTTTGTGTTTTGGTATATATTGAAAAAAAAAGTTCTATATGAATACTGTTTATCTCTTGGGATAGGTTTTGGCTTGGCTTTTGTTTCCACAGTGAAATATTTTCACCACCAGCAACTTCCTAAACACTTGACGGCTGGACTCAACTGAATCACCTGGAAAGCAACTAAATTACTGTACAGTCCTCCCCTTTAGTGAATATTTAAAGTCACTCACTTTTTCCAGCCGCAAGTTACCTTGTCACGAAATATTTCTCAAAGTAATCGCAATAAACTCATTCCAGAAAAGCAGTATTATCTTGTGCTATTGCACGGCTTAATGTGCTATAAACCGCGTAATATTTTTTTTGAAATTACAAATATAAACTGTATATTGGATTTTTGGGGTTTGATTAAATAATATCTCCAAACTTGGCCAACCCTGAACACAACTGAAGCAAGTCCTCCAATGCAGTAAAAAAAAAGTTTGACCAACTGAACTGTGAACTCAAGTAAGGATTTGCTAATAAATTTACTACAATCGTGGGGGAATGTCAGTGGAATCCATTCAAGTTGTGTGGGCCAGGGAGGCTATCTTTGTTGCTCAGAGGGAGTATGTGCGCCATCTTGTGTAAGAGGGGAATGTAGGTTCTATAAAACTGATGTGAAACATTCACAGGCAAAGAAAGAAAGCTCTTTCTTTACTGCAACTTCATGCATTTTGAACAGACAATGCAAAGGATTTCAGATCACATACATCAACTGACACACACATCTGAACAGTAATTCAGTGCCCACCCCACCCCCTCCAGTGTGTGGAGGTTATCTTTGACTTGGGTTAAGTTTTTTTGAAGAGTTTTTCTTGATACCTTACAGGCGATAAAAAAAATATTTTAAATCAGACTGTTCAGAGGTAAATCTATTTCCCAGTCAAACATATAAGTCTCAAATAAACCTTGCATCACCTTATTCAGTTCTACTAAATGGCATCCGAATGCAGACATTATTCCTGGTCCAAGTTTCATCTTTCAAGAGGTATCAATTGTGCAAGGGCTGGCTGCTCTCCACACCTTTTGAACAACCTCGTTTCGAGGATATGGACACAGGAGCAGTAATTGAGTCTAGCTAAATAGAGTGGGGAGAACATTCACCTCATTAGTCCAAGCTGGATTCAAATCAGGTCTCAGAAGGTTATAAAGGGCAATGTACTGACCTTGTGACACCTCCTCCCATGGAGAATACTAAGTGTGCAGAAATATGATCAGTTTTGTACTGTTAACCCATGCCCTGGGTCCTACCCTTAATGAGGAAAATGCTTATTAGCCTTTTCTAATGCAGTTTGATTTCATGAATGTTTTAAACATCCTTTCTATTATTGATCTCCTACCATCTGAAATTCCTATGAGGAGTAAGAAGTTGCTTTCAAGAATGCAGTTTCAAGAATTAATATTGGTCACTTGATTTCCAATAAGTAATCACCACCTTTAGTTTATTCTGCGTACACCTTAAATAATAATAATAATAATCCTCGCATTTGGTATAGAACTTTTCATAATCTTCCAGACATCTCAAAGCCAGGGAGAAACCATAGCCAAGTTTCCTTACTCCACACGCCTAATAATAATCCCTCCAAGAAAATATAAATAAAATTAGTAATTTCAACCTATGACTGTTTGTGGGACACTGCTGTGAACAATTGGCTGCCGCGTTTCACCCACAAATATAGTCAATTCACTTTACGGTGTATTCTGTGAAGCATTTTGAGACGTCTAGAAGATGTGAAAAGCACTATATCAAATGCAAGGATTATTGTTTTTATAAAAGCGCTTCACAGAATATACTGTAAAGTGAATTGACTGTATATTTGTGGGTGAAACCCGGCAGCTAATCGCGCACAGCAGAGTCCCACAAACACTCGCGGATTGAAATAACTCATTTTGTTTTGAGGGATTATTACTGGGCATGTGGAGTAAGGAAACTTGCCCAGGGTTTTGCCCTGCCTGGGATTGAACTTGGGGCTCTCGCTTGCAAGGCGAGTGCTGTAACCACTGAGCTACAGGGACCTCTTGATAAAATGCATGGATTATTATTAACTGTTTTCCAGTACAAAATCTAACATAAGTAAAGGGAAATGAGGGGGAAAGGTATCTTTTGAATATAGATTTTATTCCTCTCCCAATTTGAGATAGGACACATAATAAATGGAACTTTCCTAAAGCAGTCTAAGGCTTCCTAATTGATGCCTCTTACAGAATATACTGTGCCATATAATGTATATGGACTACTGTTCCACATACACTATATTGTCAGCTGACTCTAATGGCTTCCCATCATTCAGAGGATTCAATATCATGATCCTCACCTTTAGAGCTCTCCACGGCCATGCCCCACCCTACCTCTGCAACCTCCTAACCCCCTATCAACCTATCCACTCTCTCCGATCAGCAGGCTCTGTCCTGATCTATGACTTCTGACCCATCCATCCCGCCATCTGCGTGCGAGCCTTCAGCCACTCTGCCCCCAACCTTTGGAATTCCATCTATCAATCCCTCCACCTTGCTTCCTCCAAGTACCACCTCAAGACTCCTTTTCAACGGCATAATTGGTCACCCCCCTTCCCTCTCTGGGTCTGAAACACTGACTGTTCAGCGCCTTGGGACGTTCTCCCGACATGAAAAGCGCTATGCAAATGTAATGATGTTATTATTATTGGTACTATATACCCTCAACCTCTGCTGAAGACTCACACCAATATATTGTTCAGCGAGTTTGTTTCGCAGCAGTCACAAGTCAGATTTGTAAATTTATTGTTCTTTTAAAGTTAGACGCTAGTGAGAAGTAATTGTAACAATACAAATATGACACTCATTCTTTTCTTTGGGTGACAATTGCTTCCATGGGTGGGTGGTAATGAATTTACAATATAGTACGGTTGAGCACCAGGTTTCCATAGTGGTCAGTTAGCCAAGTAAGGTTATGTTCGATTCCAATCTCTTCAGCCGTCTTCATTGAGCCATCAAGTTTCAGTTCACACAGTACGTCTGGCCAAGAAAAGCAATCACTCTGATTATTCAGGACACCTCCAGCTCAGAACATCATGTGTCCCCCTATAGCTTGGAGCAAGAGTATAAATAACCAGAATCACTTGTCCATGCCAAGTATATTAAGATATGTTAAGTGAATATTTGATCAAAGTCACAAATACTTAGAACCTGATACTGTGCTGAATATGGTAAAGCATGTCAAACTGGTCAGTGGAACATTAAAAATGTACCTACTTTTCAAAATTACTAGTTAATCTTTAACTGTTCATCAGATGTTTTTAATTCTACATTCTTCTCCACCCCACTCTAAACCCATAATTTAGAAGCAATTCTAAAATTATTTTTCTTGAATTTATTAAATGCAGTTAATTTCCCTAGAGAAATCACATGAATCATTGAAAGTACCTTATCTTCTGAGGTTGATTTCAATCCCTATTTACTAAAATGGATTTGCAATCTTTCTGAATGTAATAATTTCAAAAAGTTCCAATTATTTTAAGTTTTTTTTAAAAAACAACTGTTATGTTAGTGTGTTGAAATGCATTATCCCATCTGTCAGTTGAAAGTTTCACAGCCACTCTTAGCTCCTGCAGCAAGGATTTATAAAGCAATATCAGTACTCTTCAGTATTTTACTAAGATCTCCTTGTCTTGCATCCCACTGATTTCATTTAAAAAGTCTGCGATCCTTTTTGGTTCATCTTAAATTCTCCTTCCTTCATCCCCGCTCAATGGTCCCCAGTGTTGAGGAACATCCTTCCTCAACACTGCAAATTGATTTTGTTGTATTTGACCATGAATGCTTAATTTTAACTACATATTTGTGAACAAAAATATAATTAAGTAACCTGTCCTAGTTATTCATTCCTTGATCCTGAACTTATTTCCTTCTAGTTTCAAAAGGATCAGCATATTTATGATTTGGACTTAAAAATTTCACCCACAAAACAGTCAAATCGCTTTACATTATATTCTGTGAAGCGCTTTGAGACATCTCAACGGTGTGATAAAGCACTATATCAAACAAGGATAATTAAAACGCAAAATACTGTAGGTACTGGAAATTTGAAACAAAAACAGAAATCGCTGGGAACTTTCAGCAGGTCAGGCAGCATCTATGGAGAAAGGAAAAGTGGTCAACGTTTCGGGTCCACGACCCTTTGTCAGAACCGGGATAATTAAAATGTACTTTATGCATGCATTCCAGTTTAGATTGTAACACATCCTTCCCTGCAATCTTTCAGCAAAGTGTATTTGGCAAATTCTCATGCTCTAAATCCTTGGAAAATGACAAGTTCACACTGAAACCCACATGCAGTGTTTCTGGTTCTGATCTCAGCTGGGCCATTAAAGGGGGGGGGAAAAAACAGATGGAGTCAAGCTGAGCTTCTCTTGCGAACCTCCCAGATGTCAGTTACACAGCAGGCAGAGGAACCTGGCAGCCAGCTACTTGCCTACCTTCTCAGCAAAGAAACGATGCATAAAAAGAATGGAGTTAGAATAAGATGCAGAACATAGTTTCAGGATTTTTTTTAAGATGGAGAAAGATGATACTCCTTCAACGCTACTTTATAAATGTTTACAATGCAAATTTTTATTGGGTGGAAACCTATCGCGATTAGGAATATTAGTCATATTTGTTGACCCATGTGATTTCTTTTTAAAATTCTGCCACTAGGAATAAGTCGACAATTTGATCTGGAGTGATAGGGACCCCTGCTGGCTGCTGATACTTTGTTTTCACCGTAGGATCGCTGTGAAGGAATACAAATTGATTTGTGGAGATTAATCGTCCACATAGCAGCAATAATGCTTAAAGTACCATACCATTCTCACTGGCCAGTGGATAAAATTACTCCATAGTCAATATTTCTGACATTAGACAGGTAAGGTCCCCTTGTACGGTCATTATTAGGCTGGGAAAGTCTAACATAAGAATTTCAAATACCCCTAATATTTAAGATTCTTACCAAATACCTCATCTAGCACATCTCATTTAGTAAATCTGCATCAAAACCCACTTGCTTTATTACTATAATTGCCTGGTCAGATATTTGAAATGGGTTGCATAGGATTTGCTTTGAAATTGCACAGAAATTGCTTTGACTGCAACACAATTTTCAGCTGCAAAGTTCTACAATGTGGTATGATGGATATCACAGCAATTCAGTTTTAAAAATCCTTAAGATTAATATTTGAATTACACCTACATTAAACACATGTTCAAACATTATTTAAAAATCAGTTTGTATTGCTTTAGAGGCAGCTTTTACAAGTGGCATTCTTTAGTCAGTAAGAATGTTAAAGGATCAATTCAATCATGTCAAAAAGTCATGTAGCTCAGTGGTGAGAGCATTTGTCTTGCAAGCAAGAGACTTGGGTTCAATTCCAGGCAGGGTGAAACCTTGGACGAGTTTCCTTACTCTACATGTCTGATAACAATCCCTCAAAAAAATAATAAATTGGTCGTTTCAATCCACGATTGTTTGTGGGACACTGAGGTGCACAATTGGCTGCCACGTTTTGCCCACATACAGTATATTCTGTGAAGTGCTCTAAAAGATGTGAAAAGCATTATATCAAATGCAAGGATTATTGTTTATTATCAGAAACCAACTCAGCAAGTTTATATCAGGCAATAGGATCTTGAGACCGACAGTTGCCACATTTAAATTGCCAGAGGACTTTACCAAGCACTTTACCTTGCATGATACTTGTGAAAATTATAGGTGGCTTCTATATGGTACTTAGTCACAACACAAAGTCACAAGACTAAGTCACAACATGCTGTGAATTCAGCTGTTCTCTCCTATATTTGTAGAGTCCTGTAGCTCAGTGGTTGCTCTACAAGCGTGAGACCTGTGTTCGAATCCAGCCAGGTCAGGGCGAAACCATGGGCAAGTTTCCTTACTCCACACGCTTAATAATAATCCCTCCAAAAAAACCACAATAATAAAATTGGTCATTTCAATCCACAACTGTTTGCCAAACACTGCTGTGCACAATTGGCTGTCATATTTTGCCCACGAATATAGTCAATTCACTTTACAGTACATTCTGTTAAGTGCTTTGAGACATCTACAAGATGTGAAAAGCACTATATCAAATTCAAGGATTATTATAACCAATATCTGCCTCATGAATGAATAAATTTATCTCCAAGATGTGCTGGAGGCATGTCACCTTTGATCCTACTATGAATGGACAAGTAGTTTTGAATACCTCCCAGTGAAAAGCAGTTACAGCTGCTGAATTAGAAGTTTCAAGATAGTATTTAAATATTATTTAAACCACTGGCTTCACAACAGAAAGATGCTAACTTCATCCGAGCAGTATACAAGTTTAGATTGATGAGCGTATTAACACGAACTGCATATATGAAGGGTACTTTAGTGATCATCTGTTCATCACAGCAGCCGTTTACCAATTTCGTTTGGCATTACTTTCTCTTCCAAGTATCTGGACCAGATTAACATAATACTTGCATTTGTTATAGCAGATATGACGCTCAAGGCATCATGTTCATCTAGATTTGGCAGGTGCCAAAACACGGTCCCAAAGGGTTGGCATATTAATTTATAGGAAGTAGAAAACTTGTCAGCTGCAGATTTACAACTTGATACTTTTGACAAAGCACATAGTGTTGACTGTATTGTGCGGATAGCTAGCTTTCACTTCCCTCAATCTGTGGTTGGCACACAATGGTTGCTTATCCAGGACTTCACTTTTGTCATCTTAAAAGGACTGTACCAGATAATGCTGCTCACTAGCTCCTAACAGCCATTGGATCAGCGTCATTGTATGCATTTCTACTGAAACACTGACTGGGATTTAAAAGACGCTATACAAACGTAATCTTGTTGTTGCAGGTGGGGGGGGGTGGAATGGAAGGAATGAACAATCCCTTTCCTTCCCTGTTTCTATTCAATCAATGGTCCTTTAAAATTTACTGGTTAATTGTGCATTCCTGCCCTTAAGCAACAAACCTAGATCAAATATCTGTAACACACATGCACCAAGAAAAATGATAATTGGTTAAATACTTGACCGTAAAAGTATGTGTCCTGAATTGATAATAATTCAGGCTTTAATTTGCTCAAGTCATACTGAATAAGTACAGCTTGAAAATTCAACACAATTTTGCCAGAACTAATAGATTATAAAGTAATGCACAACATTCATAAAATGCACCTTGTCAAACCTCTTGACCATGAATATGGAGACAATTTTAAGTTCCGCTCCAAGAACTACAAACCTTTTTAAAGCAATATAAAAATTAAACGAGGCTATATTCATTTTCTGATTTGTACTGTACTGATCTTCAGTGCACCTTAGCTAAGGACTCCAGTCACAACTCCTAATCACTATTTAGTGATGGGAATAAGTGCTCATTAAAGGCTATAAAAAGGCAGTGCACAATGCCTTTTCAGACCCAAGTGATCTCAATCTATATTTCTTAAGGTGCTTGTTAATTCAAATACAAGATGGGTCAATTCATATATGAAGAGCTTCCTGCAATCATCTTTTAAGAGATGTTAGTCATTTCCTGAGATTAAATTACAAGCAATTCTACACATGAATTTCTGTATTTACAAGGTAGTGCCTCACAATGGCATAGACCTACTTATTCTTAATTATTCATATTAAAAGCTCGATTGGTGAAAATTAGATGAATACATCCTTACCAGAACATTTAATGGAGAAATTATACCTGAAGACTTCTGAAAATCATTAGCATCAAACCAAAATTCCTTTATTCCTGAATGAAGGAAAACTACAATGGGAGAGGACTATCACATCATTTGAATTCCTATAAATGTTAGGTCAGGCCCCGTAATGGGCATTAAAGCGATTGTAAAAAACACAATTTCTCAATGGGACAGAGTGCTGGCTTTCGCAGATTTGTGGCGGCGACCAGAAAGCATGGCACATTTCAAGCCAATTACAACTCCAGTTCAGCCATGAAAACTTGCACCTTACAAACAATATCAACTCCAAGCAGAATAGCACTGGCCCAATTATCAATTCATGCAATTTTGGCAGGGCAGAAAATTAAGTATAATACAACCAAATACATTTCTCCATAGAAAATAAGAGCCTAACGCCCCCAAAACACAGATATTATTATTACATGAAAGTGCATCTTATTTTCAAACACCAGAGAATTACCTACTTGAATGCACCCATTCCAAGTTCTTAAAATCATATGGAATGCCCCGTTTCCATAAGATTTTGTAATTCTCCCGATTTCTCCCAAGACGTCCCTAGGTGCTGCCCGCACTCTTCACCCTCCCCCATAAGTGATTTAAGGACCAACAAATGAAAGACACAAAACTTCAGTTATTACCTGCAATAAGACGTTGGCAAAATATTTATTTGGTAAAAAGGCACACTAAATACAAAATGTGTACAAGTCGCAAACAGCCAGAATAACGTTAATGCGAACGGAACATGGGTGAGCCCCGTCGAGCGACGAACGTCCAGCGGATTACAGATGGATACCGTGCAATTTTACAGCAAAAAGAATCAAAATTGCATCGTGATCCACCCGACAACAGCAAGACTAATAAAACGACGAGTACAAGAGCTTTCCAGGGATAGGATGTATGTTAACTTGTTGTTGAATCCTTTTTTCCTCCACAGGCCGGGACAAGTGCAATACTGTTGTGGTAATATCCAGTAATGCAACAAATCCCCACCCATGCAGAAACCAGCCTTCTTCACTCAAGGCACTCGACTCCTATAGAGGAGAAACATTAACATCTTCCGTCATTAAATGCTAATCATGCTATTAACTGCTACAATCAGTTTTGCATGGATTTGCACAGCACTTGTACTTTGACAGCTGAATGCAAACCTGCAAAACTAACTAGAAACAGTAACCAATAAAAGTATGTTTTACAGGAATTGTATGACACCCCTTTATCCGTGCTTTGTGTCTGACATTACTGTAAGTGCTCACATTACAGTAGATTTCATTGCTACTACCTGCACTATGAGCACTTTGGTACTGCACTGACAGTCTTATGTCCCTGTACATTTCAAAATACTTACAAAAAGCCAAGCACTTCAAAGCAGATGGTTAAAGCATAGTAAAGGAAGCAGCCATACAAATGAGCAGCAGTACAGTTCCCTGCCAGTTTTGCATAGATTTGCACAGGTCACTTCTTCCTGTAGTACAAAGCTGCAAAACTGGCAGAGAGTTGCAAGAGTCCACGCCATTAAAGAACACGTTAAAACAATATTAAGTTTATTTACTAAAGCATAAGCAGATCTTTAGAAATTAATGGCGAGTATTGTGATAGTAAATTGAGTTCCTTTCACTAACTCTCACCTGGACTTTTCATTGCATCCATGCTACAAAGATTGTGTTGACAATAGTTAACGTACGTATTCACATGCAAGCTCAAAACTCACACGTAACAAAGCAATCACTGCTCCGCTCAATATAATGCAGAGTTTTAGTTCATTACAACACAATAACATTGTAAACGCAAGTTAAGAAATGCTAATGAAAATAGCATCTACAAATGTACATCATTACATTGTGAAGGTCGTACATGCAAGAAATTTGCAACGCTATAAAGTCCAATCCCTCAGTTGTTGGGTGTAGCAGCTTGTGCCAGAAGGAGCACTTAGGGCAGTAGATTCTAAGCTACTTCACTAACTGCACTAGATGCACCTTAACACAAGGAGTACATTAGAAAACTTAGAAAGCAAAGAATGCAGAAGCTCAGCAATAAGGTGTTGTGCCCGGACTAGTTACCATTCAATTATCTGCCAAAGTAATGCGAGAAGTGCTTGCACTGCAGTAGATGCCGACTGCTACCTGCACTGTAAGCACTTTTGCACAACTTGACCGAATCCACAAACACCAGAGTTTTCTTTCAAGCTTTTGGTTTGTGGGTTCTCATTCACCAGCACTTCAAAGCGATGTCCTCGCAGATGTACACCTGCTGGGGTGAATTAGAAATCGTCAATACAGTTTGGTGTCAAAACAATACAGAGCATGAATGCAATTACAAACCATGGAATTCCCCCAACAGATTAACCGCAGACATCATTCACATCTTACATTAACCCCCCCCCCCCCGCTGAATCTCTGAAGCAGAAATACTGTACATTACATGGTATGAAATCCCTCAGAAATAGAAATTGAATAAGTTAGGTAAACTTGCAATGCATGAATTAACCACGCATGAAGAAAACACATGATTAAATATGGCAAAAAAAACTACAGATGACAAGAGGATTTGGGTTGTATAATTGGTGATTTGTCAATCCTGGGCCCTCAGTGGTCAGCAGGAGCCACCACTAATTCAATTTTTTTTAAACTAATCAAACATAAAATTATATTTCTTCCCCCACCTAAGACAGTCTTCTATTTCTTCACAAAGACCCATTTATTTACTGTTGGAATTAAATTGGACAAATCCCACTGCCAGCCAGCTATTATTGATGAATAATCTGGAATCCTAAAACCTGCGTGAAACTCTCAACTCTTCTGAAACCGTTTGGTTTTACTTAAAACATGCACCCAAAGCGTTCATTTTGATGCATTCCCTCCATGGAGCGTTACACAACTCAAAACAAATAACGTGGCAGGGTCGACTTTCCAAATATTCTGGTTTAAGAATTTTTTTGGTGTGTGTGTGTGTATATATATATATATATATGGGAACTTTGTTAAAAAAAATTAAACACACACACACAATCTGGACATTCTCAATTACTCTCAACCTATCACTTAATGTCCATAAAAATGTGCTTCACTCGTGACTTCAGCATTCCAATTGCACACACAAAAAAAATTAAAAGATTTCCCGCCCATTTTCTTGTTCACACAGAACCCAGCACACACGACAATGGTACTGGGTTGCGGGAAACTTAAGTGAAATTGAAAAGACACCGAGATTCCTGCAGAGAGGGAGGGAGGGGGGGGTGTATGGAGGGAGGGGAGGGGGGAAATACTACCACAACGTTAGGATCACATACACACTCTCGATTTTTTAAAATGTTTTTGTTTGAGAAAGAACTTGATAAGATTTCAGCTTTGCGATTATTCTTTCTTCCCCCCCCCACCCCGCTGAAAATACACATTAAGAAAATACAGTTATTAATTGATCAGTGGGTGAAGTTAGTACAACCCAAGAGGGTGATTAAGTTGGAGATGTGTAGGCAGACCCATTGTCTCCACACACTCACTCAAAAAGGTGCTTCTTTTTACACATATATATTTTATAAAACTTTTAAGTCGTAAAGCGATGACATCCACGAGTTACAAAGAAGCGGTGGATTTAAGGATCGCCTGCCAGCCTCGCCTCCAGCTATCCTACAAACAATTACCTGGAAAGTGAAACTAAGTTTTTTTAAAAAAACACACACACACGCTGCTAATGAGGATTATCTCAGGCAACGGAGAAGGAAAACAAGGAGCTGAGCTTCACAAAAATCTAGAAACTGCAGAACAAAATCATTAACTTAAAACCCCACGCCAGCAACAGCACGTTAAATGCTAATAAACACACTTTTTAAAAAATAATAAAGTCATTAAATAAGTTTACGCTGCTTTTTCAGGGTTTTTTTTTCCCTAAACGCCCCACTACACCCCCCAAAAACACACACACAAAAAAATCAAACAAAAACCGTTTCCCACCTAGTTCTTTTTTGGGGGGGCGGGGGTGTAAAAGGAGACGATCTGGTGTGAAAGATAAGAGAGTAGAAGAGAGAAAGATAGGAAGGTGGGGAGGGGGGTGTGGAGAAGGAGAAAAAAAAAGCACGTCCTCGGAAACATTAGCAAAATCTCCACACACACACACACCCCTAAAAAAAAGAAAGAAAGGTGAGGCAAACAAACATGAATCACAAGCACAGGTCCCTGTCCCCGGGCTGTGTGTGTGTGTGTGTTACCTGGGCATTCAGGCTGTTGTGGCTGCAAAACAAACACAGGAAAAAAACTGATACATCTCAGAACGTTGAGGAGCAGGGATTTGGATACATTGAGAGGCAACAACACGCGCTCAGCCAGGGCCCTGCCCCCACGTGTGAGAGAGAGAGAGAGACACACACACAGAGGGGGGGGGGGGGGGGGGGGAGTGTGGAGGGCACCCTGGGACTTGTAGTTTACTTCCTATACCCCACCCTCTCCCCTTCCCCCCCACACCCCAAAAAAACCCCAATCAATCCTTCCTTTTTTTTAAAAAAAGAAAAGAGCGCGAAGTCATCTTGAAAAGCGATTCAATGAAAGACACGGAGAGAAAGAAAGAGAGACCCCTGCCTGCTTGCTTTCTCTCTCTCTCCCTCCCCCACTCCTCTCTCTCTCCCCCTCCACCCCCCCCTCCTCTCTCTCTCTCCACCCACTCCTGACAAGCTTGAGTTTTATCCAATCCACCAGCAACTATTACACTGCAAAATAAGGCAAACCTGGAAAGAGGGAGGAAGAAAGAAAATGCTGTTGTAAACTTTATATATATTTTTTAAAATGCCCCCTTTTCTTAAATTAAAGTTTATGTATGTTCTCAAAAAAAAACTTGGTTCAACAACAGCTCGCAAACTGAATGGCGCACATGGTCGAGGAAAATGGTTGTAAAATTTGGTTTAAGATTCCTTTCCGAGTAACGTGCGTTTGTTTATTTCAATAAGATCATCACGTGTTAATACCACAGCGACTTAAAGAGGAAAGTGGATTCAACCTAAATTGACTCCCCACACGGGCACGTTTCCCCACCCCGTGTCCCCTTCGCGGGGATTTCAAATACACAAGACCCAAATTCACTTTAAAGCCAGGGGAAAAAAAAAATGGGTGATCAAGTACGCCTCCCACCCAACTCCCTGGAAAGCCCAGAAAAGGTTACTCTAATCAATATTCCATATCACACGATTTTATATCATTTCAATTGTTAAAGCTCCACGCTTTAGTTCTCGGGCACACTATGTAATCACTTCCCCCCCCCCCGAAAAAAAAATCAATTTCAATAAGATTTCAAACAAAAAATACACAAGAAAATCCCAGTTAAATCTCAAAAATCCCACCGAACGCAACTCAATCCGAATAAAGCTTAAAATACATTCTCTACGCTGGGAAAGAACATCAAAGTATTACAAGTACAGTACCTTGTTAATGGGGGGGAAACATGTTTTTTAAAAAAAGAAAGATGAATGTTACGAGATAGGATAAGCTTTCAGACACGAGCAGCACGTTTTGCAAACGGGAGGAGTAACTGGTGGTGGTGGTGGTGGGGGGGGGGGGGGGGGGAGAGAGAGTACGAAGGAGGGAAAAGTCTAAGTCTTAATCTTAAACTTAAGATAAACTAACGAAGGGTCGTGGACCCCAAACGTTGACTCACTTTCCTTTCTGCACAGATGCTACCCTGACCTGCTGAGTGTCTCCCAGCCACTTCTGTATTTTTTTTGTTTCAAATTTTTTCCCCCAGCATCTGCAAATGCATTAATGCAGTACATTATGATTCACTGTTTGTTTAAAAATAAAGGCAGTTTAGCTGGCCTGATGGGTGGGGGGGGGGGGGGAGAGAGAGAGAAAGAGTTATGGGGGGGGGGGGGGGGGGGGGGGAGGAGAAGAGAAGTGAGACAGAGAGAGACTTTAGTAACTTGTCTTGAAACAAACTCCACGTTTTTTTGGGTGAATGAAACTCCAGGTCCCAGAGCGGTCTGTGCGCATGCGCACTGGCTCCCCCTTGCCTTTTTTTGATACATTTCCAGGCCTACAGTATCCGAGCCTTTACCCTGGCGCCATGTGCTCTCTCACACACACAGCCAGTCTCTCCTCTCCCTCACACAGCCATACTCTCTCACACACAGCCATACTCTCTCACACACAGCCAGCCTCTCCTCTCCCTCAAACAGCCATGCTCTCACTCACACACAGCCAGCCTCTCCTCTCCCTCACACAGCCATGCTCTCACTCACACACAGCCAGCCTCTCCTCTCCCTCACACAGCCATGCTCTCACTCACACACACACAGCCAGCCTCTCCTCCCTCACACAGCCATGCTCTCACTCTCCTCTCCCTCACACAGCCATGCTCTCACTCACACAGCCAGCCTCTCCTCTCCCTCACACAGCCATGCTCTCACTCACACACACAGCCTCTCCCTCACAGCCATGCTCTCACTCTCCTCTCCCTCACACAGCCATGCTCTCACTCACACAGCCAGCCTCTCCTCTCCCTCACACAGCCATGCTCTCACTCTCCTCTCCCTCACACAGCCATGCTCTCACTCACACACACAGCCTCTCCCTCACAGCCATGCTCTCACTCTCACACACAAACACAGCCAGCCTCTCCTCTCCCTCACACAGCCATGCTCTCACACACACACACAGCCAGGCACTCCTCCCTCACAGCCATACTCTTACACACACACACAGCCAGGCACTCCCTCACACAGGCATGCTCTCACTCTCTCACACAGCCAGGGAGGCTCTCCTCTCCCTCACACAGCCATGCATTCACTCACAGCCAGCCACCCCTCTCCCTCAGTCACTCAGCCAAGCACACTCACTCACACACACACACACACAACAAACCCACCTCCAAACTAAACTACCCGCCTTCTCTCACTCAACCAGCCATGCTCTCCCTCCTCTTCGCTCTACAGCCAAGCAAACTCAAACACACACACACACAACAAAATTACTTGTGTAAAAAAAACACAATTACTTGTATAGCGCCTATACACCTCCCAACTAAACTACCCTTTCTTTCTTTCTCTCACTCAGGCAGCCATGCTTTCCTCTACCTTTGCTCCACAGCCAAGCAAACTCACAAACATAACACATACACACACAAAAAAACACCTCCCAACTAAACTAACCTCTCACTCACATAGCACACACACACACAGGGCTGCAGTAAGCTACCACAACTCCAGGCGTGTTAAGGAAGAGAGGGACAGAGATACAGGGGAAGGAAGGCTTCCCGATCTTTGCAGATAGTTAGCGAGGGAAGAGAGTGCGGGGGGCTGGAGAGGAGGGAAACCGATAGAGAAGGAGGGAGGGGGAGGGGGGGGGGGGAGAGAGAGAGACCCAGAGAAAGGGAAACTGGGGGTTAAACCAAAAGCATTGCAGCAGCCATGAGCGCCATGTGAATTTCAAACTGCAGCAATACTCTACTCACCAGCAATTAAATCCCCATTTTGATAAGAAACACAAAACGCACAAGGTGGAGGAGGGAGGGAGGGGGGGAAGTCAGGCATTTTTTTCCCTCTCCTTTCTCCCCCCCACACCCGCCCTCACTCCACCCACCCCTCACCCCACGAGTCTTAAAATATCCCGCAGCTAAACAAGCCTTTCTTTTAAAAAAAACAGGTGGTTTCTCTGTTTCTTTTCCTTTGATAAACATACTATACACACACACAATAAACTCACACACGAAACGAGCGCTTGAGGCAGTCATGCTAACATAAATACTATTATTACCTTTCTCTTATTCACGCACCCACCCACCCCACCCTCTCCTTCCTTCTCTCTCCCCCACCCACCCCATATAAAACTACGTAGTAAGTAACTGAGCTAGTCCACACACACAGCACATTCACTAACACCACGTTTTCAAGCAACTCGCACGTTTGCAGATGAACTGAGAGTCTTGGAGGAGAGAGCGTTTCGGATCCGCCTGTAATTAAAAGATATATATATAGAGAGAGAGAGATATATATTTTAAAAAAACATGCAATAACTGAAGCGGGCTGTGCTGACCCGCCAGCCAGCAGCACCACAAAGAAATCCCCCACGTTACCTTTTGCAGAGCAAAGAATGAAAGCTGAATAAGGTTTACGAAAGTGGCGCGAAGACAAAAATCATGTGATATTTCTAGGGCGTCTCCTCCCTCTCTCTCTATTCCCCCCCCCCCCCCCCCCCACTCCTCCCTCCATCATCATCATCATCATCATTTTACCAACCAGAAAAAAAGGTTCAAGAGCGAGAGGGAGAGAGAAGAAACCCTCCTTCCTTTCCTCCCCCCCCCCAACTCACTCACTCACACTAGATTAGCATAGTTAATTGATTGCATCCTTCTGTTACGCCTGAACATATTGCTGGATAAAGAAATAGACAAAAATGCAACCTTTGAAGATCTGAGCAGCTCCAAGTCGTTTATTATTGTCTGTTTATAAACAATAAACTATCATCATTATTATCATCATCACCACCACCAAACAACAACCCCCACCCTCCCCCCACCACCTTGTTTTTTTTAAGAAAAATATTTCTTTCTAATTCAATCAGAAGCCACAAAAAGATGATCTTTCTTGTTTTTTTTTACTTTGTAAAAACTTTGCAAAGATTGCAAACTCTCCCTCCACAGACACACAAACAAAATAAAACCAAACGAGGCCACTTAACTATTGGCAACTTTAAATTTATATGAGATATAATGTGGCAAGAATTTGAATCATACGTTCAAGAGGGTGGGGGGAGGGGGCGGGGGATGCTAAAAGTTTTATGATCACAGTAAACTTGTTCAAAACTACGGCAATTAAAAGACCTTTTCTGTTAGGTTCGTTTCAATTGAGAAGTTAACAACTGTTCCAGTTCAATCTCTTGGAAAATAATTAACCACGTGAATCCAAGAAGTGATTCTTTTTAAGTCGGTTGAAACAGTAAAGGACTGTGTATCCCTGTACACACATCTCCAGCAAAGTCACAGAAAGAGCAAACACACACACACACACACACATATATATATACTTGGCATAAGTTAATGCTAAACTTTACTCTCTGATGTCAGTGTGTATTTGCAAATGATTAAACCTAAATTTAGCATTAAGATTGGACACCTGAACTAGACCACGTGGCGGTAAGGTAAAGGACAAAGACAGATACAGTGTACATACAATTGATTACTTTTGCTTGTTTTCTCTCTTTGTTTTTTCTCTTTGGAGCTTTTTCTCTCTCCCTTTTTTTTAAAGTCTTGATGAGATTTCATTCTCATGCTCATTGGGCCCCTCGACGAACTTTGATCGTTTCATACCCAAGGGGCAGTTTGCTATCTGTTCATAGGGTTGCTGGTGTTTGTGCACAGTTCAACTATTTTGAACAGTTTCAACTTGTGTCATGTGTGATGATGAAAGTGTTAACATGAATATGGTGATAATGGTGAAGTTGACTCGGAAATCGTGTGAGCAAGACGTTTTTTCTGAATGGAAAGCAAGGTGTAAAACTATTTGTGTTTTTATATCGAGTCACTCTTAACACTTGGGGACATCACAGTGTGACTTACAATCTCACCATAATGTATGAGCATAACATGAAATTGATTTATAGGGTAAGATTTAGAAACCATGTTTAAGAATTGTGCTGTCAGTTCAATGAAAACTTAAAATGCACACTGCTTGCTTTCTTTGACTTTTAATGCAAAACAATACTCAGAAAATGATGCTGGAAAATTAAAACCATTCAAAGACTCTGCTCCTCAATCCTTATGGATAAAGTGTGCACGGCAATTTTATAAATATATGCCCCCATCAATACTGTAACCAAATGCAATTCTTCACAATATGAAACAAATGTAAAATTGGGAATATTAAAATTAACTAATGTTCAAATGATTAACTTCGCTTTGATTTCATTTGTCACGATTGCAAAATCCTCACAATAATTCTCAGTTTGCAATAACCCATGTTTGCCTCTTATTACTATTAATATTGTGTTTTTCGTGCTTTTAGCAATGTTCTACTGAATTAGAAGACAAAATCCATTGGATCTTCAAAATACCATCACCTCCCCCCAAAAAATTTGTAAACTACAGTACTTCTCACCATTACTATTTTTATGTCATCTCTGTAAGAGATTGTTTGCTCATTTAAATGACTTGTATATCAAAAGTCCAGGCTTTTAAATGATTCAATGAATCTCTGTACTACATTGTCAGTGATAAGGTGTTTATATAGCTAGATTTCTGGCTGTGGTTTACTACTTATTACTGTGTTGTGGAAGTACAGTAATAAACAACTACAATTCTGAGGGACAATTCTCACATGACTGAAGTGAGTCCCCGATGCATTCTACAGAATTACAATCAAATGGAAAACAATTTTAAGATTGCGTTTTTCATTTTATTGACGCTGAGGCTATAACCAGAGTATTCAATAATAACTTTTGTACACTGCTTTTATCTCATCAAGAAGATGAACAGATTAATTCACAAGAACAAACGCTCCACAATCATCAGTTTTTCTCCTCCAGTTCTTCATTTTACCATCAGTCATCATGTTTTTAGAAAGTGAACAAACACTGATATACTGTGAATGTCTAAATACAAGTTATTGTCACATTAGTTCAAGGTGCATAAGATAATATAGTGTTAAATGGCTTCAATTTTCTTCATCCAGGACGTGGTTCTAGTATTTCCTACACTTATTTATTTATCTAGTGAATATAAGGTAAGCAAACAAAAAGTAGATATGCTGCTTTAGACTAGACAACAGAGCTCTCAATTAGTTTGTCAGCATCTTAAAATTCAACTACAAAAGTTTTCTTTCTCCCACAGTCTCTGATGTCTTCATTGTTTAAAAAAGTATACACCGATGTTTGATATACTATCTATTGCATTAGAATCAAAGAAGTACAGTGGTTACACCAATTTTTCCAATTGTTAGGATTTTAAAATCAATCTGTTTATGTTAATCCATTGACTATTTGAAGTGTTCACACAATTGTAAGCATTCTGGAACTTGCATTTAAGTTTGCAAAGGGAACCTTCTTTAACATAATTTACATACAAATCCAAAACTGAATACACAGAGGTTGAGCAATGTTAGGACAGTGGAGGCATCCAGGTAGAGAAGGGATTAGTATCTGTGACACCAATATAATCACAATGGTTAACTAACTCTATAGAATTACTCTATTTGCTGCATTATCAGTTAGAAACTTCTGGGACAGCTATGCAAATGAACTGTAGCTATATTTACGATTGCATTAAGCAATCTGATAAAAGTTAATTCGTTAAAAAGCATATTAACATTTTGTTTTTTTCCCCATTTAATAATATTTTCCATGATTCTGGGATTATCGCTGGTTTCAAAACCATTCCAAGGAGCTGTAATTATTAAGATGTTCCATACACTACAAATTGTATTCTCTTTGCATCACACTAAATTTGCTCTCCTTAAAGCAGAAAAGTTTTAAGATGGCTTAGTAAAATGTATGTCGCTACAATCTGAATCTATTACAATTACATCTTATCAATACAACTAGAGTATTAGTAAAACACTGTATAAAATCTCATCCTTAATCCTATTTTGTTACAACTCAAATTTGATTCTTAAATGGTAGTCTAAAGAACATATTAACATTAACATCAAGTAAAAAGTTTTATTTTGACACTGATCAATATAATAGTTTTTTTCAATTATTATTTACTCGATATTGACCATTCTTTTGAAATTCTTTCCTGTTTTATTTGGTACAATATCTTCCAAGTTATCTTTAGCCTTTGTTCATTCAGTTTTTGTTTGCTCAGTAACCATTTTACGTTTCCATACTTGGAATCTAATTCTTGTTAGCAGCACATATTATTAATATAGTGATCTTGTCATGATCAACACACACAACAGAAACATCCTTCTTCTTTGCTGCCACCACCATTTTGAATCCACAGTCAGGACTATGAATCTGCTTCATCTGCATGTTCAGCAGGATGTCCTGCCCTTTCAGCTTGACCCCATTCCCTAAAGATTATGTGTTCAGTGTGAAACATGATCGTGCCACTGTTTGGGAATTGAAGATGCTTTGTGCTTCCATTTTTAAAAAAAATTATTTGTTGGAATTTGCAATATTTGAACATAACAAATAAATGGCACACAAACTCTAGAAAAAATCTGATTTTCAAACACAATTTAAAAAAAAATCAAGTTAAGTTTTTGCAGCACAAAAACAACAACAACAACAACAAAACTTACATTTATATAGCGCCTTTTACGTCGAGAGGACATCCCAAGGCGCTGAAAAAAAGCACAAAAACAAGGAATTTAAGTGGAAAAAACATGAAATTAAATTATGTTTTCAAATGAAGGCTAAGGAAGTCTAATGTTAGGCTCGTCAAACTTTGATTCAGAACAAAAAACTATCAAAAAATTGTTTATGTCTGCTTCTATGAAATACATCAGGGCACTCTTACTGATATCCATTTATTTGGAAGCTATATTTATCATAGGTTTATGAAACCCATTGGAACAATACAAAAACAGAACCAATACCATAAAATGTTTGCTTCCTGATTTTTGATAAGGGCTCCATCATAAGGGAATTTGGTGTTTGAAATCACAATTTGAACAATACAGTATTTGAATCAATTGAAAATTTACTCTCTCCTCCCCTCTGGTTCTTTTTATCAATTATCTTAAATCTGTGTCCTCTGGTTACAGACCCACCCACTTAAGGAAACTGTTTCTGCCTATCTACTGATCCATCAAAACCCTTCATAATTTTGAATAGCTGTATTAAACCTTTCTCTACCAATGCAACAATTCTATATATTTTGCATGCTTCTAATACAGTACTAAGTCATAAGTAAATTGATATTCAAAAGGTTCTTAAATAATTTCACTTATTTGTTCATATAGGGTTTAATATTAATACACTGGCTGTCAATCATAGCTGAGAGTGCACTGGAATACTGTGGTTTTCTCTGTGATTATATTAAAGTAATCAAATATAATAATCCATGCCTTTGATGTAGCACCTTTCATGTTGAGAGGATGTCTCAAAGCACTTCACAGGATTTAATGTAAAGTGTAATGACTACTTTTGAATTGCAGTCAATTTGCACCAGAAATGTCCGTCAAACAGCCAGGAAGTAAATAACCAACTTAATTCAATTTATAACTGTTTTAAATATTTAAATGACATGAAACAGTAAGCCAATCATGAATGATAATAGTTTCCATATCAATGACACTGTGGAAAGGAGTTCTAACACATCATTTAACCATCTTCTAGCTTGACGAATGTACAAGTAAACTATCTCTTTCATGTTTCATAGGGATGTAGACTGAATGAAAATTTAGTTTAAATTAAAAAAAACTAAATATTTAAACTGTATGCAATTAGATTAATCTTGAGACTCCCAGTGGTGCAGTGGGACAATCAGATTATAGAAACATAGAATTTTACAGCACAAAAGGAGGCCATTTGGCCCATCTAGTCTGTGCCGGCTCTTTGAAAAGAGCAACTCAATCCCACTTCCCAGCTCTCTCCCCATAACCTAACAGACCTGTTCTCCATAAATAAAGATCTAAAGATAAAGATGTCATGTCCAGCTAGGCATTATCAATTGAATGTAGAGATTTTAAATGCCTTTTATGATAGATATGTTGTGAAGTGCTAGTCTGAGGTGAGGTAATTAATTAATTTCTATAATTATTATTTTTGTATGAACATTCGCAACCGTTTTTTCTGAGTAATTTGCTCTTTTGTTCATAGCCTCTTTGAACCAATGCTGTCTTTTTGAGGCTTAATACTGCCTTCTCATCAGTTAATTTGGCTTCCTTTGAGTTCCTTAAAAATATATAATTTTGAACATCCCTACATGCACAGAAAATCTATTTTCTGATTTTCCATAGTGGTAGGGACTATTATTTCTGGAGAAAGATTACAGTGAATCTGTAGCAGACAACAATTTGGTCCAAGTACAGTAGCTATATCAGCTAAAACAGAATTAATCGTCTTTGAAATATGTGGAATCCTGTAGCTCAGTGGTTGGAGCACTCATCTTACAAGTGAGAGACCTGGGTTCGATTCCAGGTAGGGTGAAACCTTGAGCAAGTTTCCTTACTCCACACACCTAATAAGAAACCTTAAAAAAAAATTGGTTGTTTCAATCCACCAACGACTGTTTGTGGGACACTGCTGTGCACAATTGGCTGCCGTGTTTCACCCACCATAAAAGAAGGTATTCAGGTGGGATTTGAAGAAGGGGAGAGGGGGCAAAGCAGAGGAATTGGGGGGGGGAGGAGGAGGGAGGGGAGTGTTCTGGAGTTTCAGGTCATAGTGGCTGAATGCATGATCTCCAAATGGAGGAGCAGAGCCAATGGAGCCTGGGGACAGAACTGGTGAGATGTGGGTGCAGAGTTTGGTCCGGGTCAGTATCGGGATGGCCTGCATCAGTCCTGAATCGGTCTGGATCGCTCGAATGGTAGAGCTGGAGAGGCTGGCGAGGAGTGCGCTTTGAGTAATCCAGACGGGAGGTGACAAATGTGTGCAAGAAAGGCATTCGAGGGGGTAAAGCAAGGTACGGTCGGAGGAGGGAGATGTGGCAAAGGTAGAAGTAATTCACTCGACCATATATTTGCGTGAGTGAAGACGTGAAGCGGGCGTTGCACGGATTATTACTGTCAGTATTATTATTAGTACTAGCAGTAGTATTATTATTATTCTCACCTGGAAGAGGATTTACAAATGGGGAGAGCAGCTCTAACAAAGCGCTGCAGCTGACATGACTTGAAGCTCTGGATCTTATTATTGTTTCTCTTTAAAATATATAATCATTTGGTGGCAGATCTCAGAGGGGGGGGGGGGAGGGGAGGAGGGGGGGGGGGCGGGGGGAGAGAGACAATAAGAACAACCAAGGTGAGGTGTGAGGTCTGAAGGCTTCATTTCAATGGAGATGGAAGGGCAGGTGAGGAGGCAGCTCCAGCCGCAACGTCACCACTTGTTGCGCACCTGCGGGACGCGTCACCGACATGTGTGCGCGCCGGGTTTTGACGTCACTGATTCGTGCGTAGCTGGGGCGAAGCGGGCGGGCGGTGAATGGCGATATCGGAGAGTGTTTGGGCAAATCTTCTCTGGTTAATATATTATTAGAATATATGCATATTTATTAAATGATCTTAAGTCTGAAGGGAGAGGGTGCCTGCCGCCGGGCGCTGGAGAGACTGTGAGAGTGAGTTAATGGCCGGTTCCCGCCGCTTTAACAACAACAACAACAACGTTTGTGTATTTGTGAAAAGAGCATCTGTCACACCGGAGAGCAAGGCCCCGGACAGTCCAGGGTGTGTCCCTGAGCTGAGGGTGGGATTTGGGGGGGAAACGGGGACTGGCGGACAAGCGGAAGTTCTCTCGAGAAGGACCTCGACGGAGGTGGAGGGAAGGCGGGCAAGCCGGAGGGATTTCCTCCTGGGATAGACTTTCCAGAGACCGGGGTCAGATCCGCCAAAGTCCGGACTGTAGGGCGAGCAGGTCCGGGCAATGTTAACCAGGACACTGGGAATGCTTTCGTCAAGAACACTCGCACGCCAAGTGAAGGGACCCCGGCTCGATTATTCCCGGGGTCCTGGGCAAAAGCATTCGTCAAGTTTCCTTACGTCACACGCCTCAGTTTACCTGGCATTGATTCGGAACTCGGTTGTTAATCAAATGCCGGATCACTTTGCCCCCGTTTAAATTTTTTTTTATAATGATTTGGACACTCAATCCACGACTATTTGTGGGAACACTTGTGCACAATTGGCTGCCCTTCCATCTCCTCCATTGTTTTGACTGAACAATATGCAGTTCATTCGCTTTAGTTTATTCCGTCTGGAAGACGTGATAAGGCGCTATATCAAATGCAAAGTATATTATTATAACGTTTTAACAGCAAGCGGATCTGATATTTAAATGCAAGAAGATTTTGTGCAGTTAGGGTGGCCACTGAGTAACCAGGAAGGGGACATTCATTAAAACATAGACATGGGTTCAAGGTTTGTTTTTTGCTGAAAAGTACAAAAACCTGTGACTTTTTTCATTTCACTGCAATCTGCCCCACTTTAAACATTGTTAGTTTCTAAATGTACCATTGCATGTGCAAGGATTGAGGCTTGCAATGTTCCTTCATGGGCAGTATCTTATTATGTCTGATGGGCCACAGCTTTCTTTCTCTTTTGGGAGTGGTGTGAACATTTTTAGATATGGCTGCTCGTGATCCTACTCCTTATCTCTTCACAAGTCTTTGCAAATGCATCTGTTTCTGTAAATCTGAAACTTGTGATTTGATAGGCCATCAGGGCTGAATTGCTGCTGGTTTGTTTGAAAGATAGATGTGATTTCATGCTGTAGTAGTGCTGAGATGCAGGACAGTCTGCTTTCAGACCTGCACTGGATGGTGTATAATTGCTAATTACACTCAATCCATTTTGTTTAATTTTGTTCCTTGGTTCATTGGAATATTTGGTTTCACATTATGTTTTCTGTTCTTTGTTTTAAGGTTGTGAGAATACAATTAGGTGCTTAGACCTTTAGGACAGATTTAAAATAAAATGGAACAACGGAAGGAGCAACACTGGGTGGAGGAGTTATTTCCTCCACATTTTACCACCCAAGATCTTGATGTTCACCCACAACCAATATTAGTTTCAGAACAGTTTGCTGCAACTAGGGCAAAGAGAATTGAAGAGATTTATCAGCAAGGAATCGCAAAATTTCAGGAAGAACAGAAACATAAAAGAAAATCCAAAACTTCAGTACTTATTGTACGAGAATATGACTCAAAACCTGTTCCTTCAGTTCAACGGGTAAAAGGCATTCAACCAAAGAAGGATGGTCAAAGTAACAATTCTATATGTAAAGTGGATGTTCGGTCAGATAAGACCATTGAAGATGGTATTCAGGAAATTGAAGACCAGTGTATTTGGAATGCACAGGAACTGGCTGTTTTACACCAAGGAAAACTTAGAAAAGAGACTGAACACAACAAGACAAAAGCACAGATGTCAATTCTAAATGCAGAGGTGGAAGAGCTGAGAAAAAATAGCAAGAAACTTACAGAACATGTTGATAAGAGAGAAACTGCACTCTTTAATGCCAAGCAAGAATTACAAATTAGGACCATACATTTAAAACAGATCATACAAGAGAACCTTAAAAAAGATGCTCAGCTTCAAGCTATTGAAAAGGATTTAAAAGAAAAGAGAACTACAGTGTACAGCTTAAGCAAAGAACTGCAACAGACCAGACTGGAAGTTCAAGATCTTAAATTAAAAAATAAGGATTTATTAATAGATCTGGAAAAACTAACAATGCAACATGAGGTGGAAAAATACAACTTGGTGGAGAAGGTGAAAGAACAGAGTGGCATTGAGTTAAAGAAACTACAAATGGAACTAGATGCAGTGAAGAATGATCTGAAGAAAGAGAAATTTCAACATTCAAGAAATCTGAAGGCTTTGGAGCACTTACGGAAACATTTTTCTAGTTTACCTTACAGTTCGGTTGAAGAATTTAAAGTACAGTTTCTGCAATAGTTCAACCTTTTCTGGTTCCAAAGTGAACACGATTAAGAAATAATTAGTTCATATATAATTGCTGTTTGCTACTTGCATTAATACTACAAAATAAATTATTTGTTGCCTTGATTTTATAGTAATTTCACAGAGAAACACAGCTAACCTGGAGATGTTTTTGCTATTTTAAATATTCAGACCATTTCTAATGCCATGAGTTAACTATGAATTGCATGAGATTGCAATGATCCTTTGGGAAAACCATTAGACGAAAATGCAGTGAAAGTAAGGTGAAAATACTTGAACTATATACGGTTAGTGTTACTAAATATTCAAACACCAGTTTCTGTGTGAAAAGAATTAGATCTGATATTCGGCGCTATACCAATTTATAATTTAAAGTCCTCAATACATTTAAAAATATATAGTTTAGATCACAATGTTTCTGGATGTCTTGTTACGTCCACAAATTCTGAAGAAAGGATTATTTACTGGTTTTAATTTGTATTTCACAACTCAGTCCTGAAACTGGACTTTCCAGAATGAGACATTTTAACATTATACCAAAATAGATTTCAGTTAGGTTTCTAGGTTATATTGTGATTCTTAATGGATAGTTTATCAAACTACTATTACATAGTAAACAATTTAAAAGTGTGTACACAATTGACAATTTCCCTTTACCAGAGTAACAATGTTAGAAATACAATGTGCTACATTGATTGTGTATTTATGTAATAAACAAACTAGTGTTTCAGATTACGTAAATTAAAGCCTGAATAAATATGTGACTGTTCTGACACTGCAGAAAAAAAATGCTGAAAAACAAATGGACACTATCAAAAAGTACAGTGCACTGACATGAAATTGGAAAATTAGGCTTTATCACATTAGTGCCATGGATTCCAGTTATTCCAAAATTATTTGGATACATGGATCAGTTGTATGCATTTCTAGTTGCAGAAGACTCAATCATGATAGTGTATTTTACAACATTTTCAAGTGCAACCATATGTTAAGTTTCTGTTGGTTCTGGTCTTTTTAAATCTCGTATCTGCTTGATGAGGTACGTCTTTTCATCACGGAACTGGTCATCTTCTGCTCGATCACACTGAAATGTACCCAGGAAATCAATCAATTTACTTTGATTCTTCAATAGGATATCCACAATTGGTTGACGTTTTTTAGTATTTGCCACAAAAATCTGTCAGAATTAAAACATTTCAATAAATGGGAGTTGCAACATAAATCACTGAAAGTGGCTAATGTCCATTAAGCATATCCTTCCAAATTATGTACTATCCCCCTTTCATGATATCTGCTTAATAGCCATTTTATCTGAAATGCTACCTGCAAAATTCCACAATACCACACATTTGCAACAGTTAGAAAAGTAAAAGTTACTCAGATAAATAACAAGTTTCCATAAGAACAGCTATTTCCAATACAGTAGTTACAGAATGTTCTTAACTGTAGCCCTGGAGTACAATAATTAGCTCAGACTTCTGGCAAATAGTGAGACCAATTTTCGTACTGCTGCTGCATTGGCTAACATGATCATATAGCACAAATCAGAAATGAAAACCAGGACAGCCTATATAGCTCAAATAATCACTGATAAACAGGCTGAACAATAAAGGGAAAGAGTCCTCAAACATTTTTTCAGTGAAGGGTCTGAGTCTGAAACTCGCTTATAAAAATTGGAAAGCCAATGGAATTGTGTATTCTGGAGAAGCTGATACCAAATGGGTCAAATGGCCTCCTTCGTCAGAATCAATCTAATATTTTATCAGTGAAATAAGATGAAATAAGTTGAAATTTTACACTACCTTGAACACGTGAAAGGCCTCAAATTGGATGTTTCTGCTTTCATCTTTCAGCAAATTCATCATGAGTTTCAGATTTTCTGGTATGCTGATGTATTTTATCATTATGTTGAAATTATGTTTTTCCATCATCAACTCTCCCAAGAGCTTTATAAATAGAAGAATTAAACCAATTTCAACAAATGACAATGCTAAATATATATAAAATGACATTAGTTTTGAAATACAAAGCTTATTTTTATTCATTCCTCATAATGCAAGATTTTAAAAACATACACCCAATATTTCATAATACTCAAGATGGCAGATGCCTTTTCATTGTCGATATCAAAAATCCACCTTTAAACTAATTCATTTTAACAAACCTTAAGAGACTGACGCTTTGTCACATAGTTTTCTGTCAACAGCAACTTTTCATATTCAACAAATATCTATAAAACCAAAATGTGCAGTCAATACATTTTAATTATGAGAGCATGACTTGAATTTTTAAATGAATAGAAACAAAATGTGAATATGAAATAAACTTACCCTATCATAATTCTTTTCTAAAAAAATTGCAGAACCACTTCTGTGTGTCGTGAGCAAATCCTGAAAATATGAAAAGTGAACAGCAATATTAATCCCTTGCATTTCATAATAGCACCTTATCACGTGTTCTGAGAGTCTCAAAGTGCTTTGCAGAATACTGTATACTGTAAAGTGAACCGATTATAGTTTGTGGGTGAAACGTGGCAGCCAATTGCACACAATAGTGTCCCACAAACAGTCATGATTGAAGTGACCAATTTATTATTATCTTGTTTTGAAGGGATTATTAACCCCGGAAAAGCGATCCACCAATTGACTAACAACCAGATTTGTACTGCAAGGTAAACAAAGGCATATGAATAAAGGAAATTTCCGAGTCAAGTGCTCCAACCACTGAGCTACAGGACTCTACGAATTAAACAATAGAGCAATCTACAAAATGCAAGGTGTTATTGAAGAAGAACAATTTACCTTTAACGAAGCAAAAGCATCTGAGGATATGTCAAAAGTGGACAGTTGTACATATTTGAAGAAATCATAGAACTGATCTGAGTGGAGGATTAAATTGGCCAAAGGCTCGTGGCGGATGCATTCTCGCAACATAATGCCACAATTTAGTGCAATTTCTGGTGTTTCATATCTATTCAAAGAAAACAGTTATATTTAATTATGGATAATTTTTTAAAAAGTTTATTCAACAGTTTCAATAATTTTTCAGATTTACTTTGGAATAATAGCACAAGTAGCACTTTCCTCAAGCTGTCAAATAATTTCAGTCAATTCAGATAATGTATGTGACTGCAATTCCATTTACATGCACCAAAATAATAATAATAATAACCCTTGCACTTGATATAGCGATTTTCACATCTTCTAGATGTCTCAAAGTACTTCACAGAATATACCATAAAGTGAATTGACTTTATATTTTGTGGGTGAAATGCGGCAACCAATTGCGCACAGCAGTGTCCCACAAACAATCATGGATGAGTTGACCAATTTATTATTGTATTTTTTGGGGCGGGGGGATTGTTATTAGGCATGTTTAGTAAGGAAACTTGCCCATGGTTTCGCCCTGCCTGGAATCGAACCCAAGTCTCTTGCTTGTTATGACGAGTGCTCTAACCACTGAGCTACAGGACTCCAGAATGTAACTATTGAGGAGCCATGCCAATAATGCAAACATTGACGTTCTAGCCGAATTACAGGGAAAAATCTGATGTGAATATCTAGTTAATACAGATATAAATTCAAGGAGATGCAGCACAATAAATAAAAATGTACAAAAAGGTTGCTGAATTTTATCCTCACCCTTTCAGCAACATGAAAAGGATCTGATTGTGCGAGGATATGTATTCCACCGTTGGATACCTTGAACCAATTTGTCTACGAAGCATATTGTTGAAGATATGTACTACATCCTTCTTGCCCTAAAGTCAGAAAAACAAGAAACATTTATTAATAATCCTTACATTTGGTACACTGCTTTTCACATTGAAGGTTGACAGGACTTACTGGGAAGTGGAATGACTCTGTATTTAAGAACAAATTCAACAGCCAATTTGTGCAAAGCGATGTCCCACAGCCATGAATTGGAAGACTAAATTTATCATACAAGCTTATTTCTTAATTTAGTTTGGAAAGTATTCAAAATAAAGAAGACAAAAGCGCATTTTAAATTAATTTTTAAAAAAATAGTATTCTGTAAATCAGAACTAAGTATCTAACGATTTATTTTCTATTTTCACTGTACCTCAAAATCTATCAGGCGAAGGTTTCCTATCAAAATGGCCAACAGGTTGGAGTCGTAAAGTTCTTGAGCTAGTTGAACCACTGATTCTGTTTGGGGCTCCTTTTCATTGGTTCCGCACAGAGTCTCCTTCATAGATATCAATCCTTTCGAGATTTCTGTGCCCTAAATAAAACAATATATTTAGTTTCTAATAAGCAGGATTGTTCCACCTAGAATTATGAACTATTCATTTTCAGATGTGCAGCCAAAGATTACTGGAAATTAATGGAAGTGAACAATATCTGCTGCACCAGGATGCTGTGTTAGTAAAACAAACAGATCATTTGAATTACTATATTCATCAAGTAATAAAAAATGAAAGATAAAAACTTACAACTGAAGGAGTTACACAGTCATCCCAAGGAAGACAGCGATATTCAGAACCACTTGAAAGAAGAGAGAACAGAATGAAAATAGAAGGAAAGAGGATATAATAGAAAAAGAACAGAATGAAGATTTTATCGCCCATAAAATGTACAGTCAATTTACTTTACAGTATATTCTGTGATGCAATTTGAGACACCTGGAAGACGTGATAAGGCGCTATATCAAATAGCAAGATTTTTTTATTATTGTATCCAGTGAAAAATAAACATTGTTGGGGAAATGATTGTTATAGCAATTCTTTTAAAATATTCTTTCTTATGGTCTGAAATTAAAAGCAAACCACATTGTATATTACATGCATTGTGTATTATATGGCTTGAACATTTGCTTAAGTTTTGTCCCCATACTTTGCATTATTTATTTTGGTGGTTATCAATAATTTATAGCATTGCATTCACTATACATTACTTAACAATAATTAGTTAGGAAGTGCTTTTCAGTATTTTGCTGTGATAAGTTCGATGTGCTAAGCAAGTTATTTTCCTTTTTAAAACAAAGAAGACAAGCATGTATAGAAACAATCCTGGTGGTTTTAGAAATAAACTATGGGCTGAGAAATAAGATTAAATCAAAGAGCATGATCAGACAGAAAATAAATGACAGGCAAAATATAACATCAAGTATTGCCGAGTGAATATAAATTGACAGTGTGTTACAAGATAAACTGAAAAAGAATCAGACAGGAAGAATAATAAAGGAAGAAACAGCAGTGCTGTTACTGAATACCAATAAGGGATGGGTGGAACAGTGCTTTAAGTACACTGCACTTTCACCTCTGGAGCTGCTCCCTCTGTGTTGCACAGCCCCTGATAATGGACCGAAGAGGAGAAAGGTCCTCACAGAACAATGACCACAATTCATCGGAGCAAAATCGAATGAACGAAACAAAGCAGCGAGTGGGAGGGAATAGTAATTATCTCCCATAATAAACATTACGAGACATATAATAAAAGATGTTTTTTTAAAAAAATAATAAACCTGTGCCTGCAGAGCCAAGCTGACAGGAAGCATATTTCCCACTCTGGGCTCATTACAAAATTGAATAGCACCCTCATAAAGTCATCAAATTGACTCAGCAAATATATTACTCATACCCTTTCCTTCTTTTTACTCTCTGAAGTTTCTTGTTTTTCTAAACCGGCCATGTTCTCCTTAACATTCCTCACGATCTCTGCGGGGCTTTTGTGAGATTTAAAATGAAGCGGCATGTTTAACGTCGGATCTCTCTCTCCCCGCTGGTTCCCTCGCCTGAAGAAACAAAGCAAAATCACGTCCCTGTAAACACAACCGATCTGAAAACACAACACAAAACCGACAGTTCTATCCCTTCGCCTTCTCTCTTCAGAAGAGACCTTCCCATATTTGAATGTGAATTCCACCCCACCCACCCTATGCTCCAAACAATTCTCTGTCCCACGAAACAACCGTAAAACATTTGCATCAAAAATAAATATTAAAATAAAATGCAGACCCTGAAATTAGCTTCTGGGGTTTTTTTTTCAAACCGTACTCGAGCTATTTGTGGAAATAGGATCACGTTACCCACGGAAATAGCTCGAATCTCAGCCCTTCTTATTGTCTATCAGTCGGTGAGATAAGATCTCGAGTGAAATGTCTTCAATTCCCTGCCATTGGGATTCCCTGCCCTGGGCAAATTATCACTATTATATTTTCGCCTTGAGTTTTTGCACAGGTTTCTGAGCTGATCCATTCCAATGCATCGTTTAAACCCCGCCAGACGATTATATAGCAGGTTTGGTACATTAATCGTGCAGCCGGCAGTCCTGTGTTACACGGTATATACCCAGCACTCCATCTAGTGGACTTTGGACGTGAAACGAATTGATTCTGCAGTTTAGGTATCGCGAGCGGGCTGGCATTTTTCTCCGTCCTTTCCCGAAGCCACTGACTCGACTCGTGCGTTATTTGATTAATAATTAACGATCGCACGAATGATTAATTAATTAATTCAAACCAGGCTTGATTCCCAGGCACCGGTCACACGACAACGCCTCCACCCCCAAGTGTCTCTTCTTAAACAACGAGCGTTTGGCAGGAACATTCGTCCAAGATTAACATCGTAACCAAATCACACAACATCCACACGGTACTGCACACGATTCTCATAGGGTTTCACTGAGGCACCGCAGCGGGGAGCCCGGCCTGATGGCTTTCTGCCGCTATCCGGGCCGGCTATAGCGCCCTCTATGTGTCGACTGAAAGCAACTGAATTCAGGCTCGAATTAAATTAAATCCTTTTCGAAATAAATACACATTAGCATTAACTTGACAAAACTGAACAGTTACACGGGGTTTCCACTGACTGCTGGGCAGACAAAAGTTCCCACACCCTACACACTCACAGACTCACAGGTTAAGTTGCCCAATGATACCAACTGTATTTGTTTTAGCAACATTACTACCTGAGCTTGACATTGGGCACTGACTCACTCACTAACTCACTCACTGCCGGCCAAGCAGACACACACACACCGAGTGAAATGACTTCACTGGTTATCAGACACACTCTTTTTTTTGGTAACTATTTAAAGCAGATCCAGGCAATAATGTTAATTTGGTGTCCTTTCCTTCATCCCCTCCCCTCCCATCCCCTTCCCCAATGCCCTCGCCCGCCCCCCCCTCCCATCTTCTCTTCCTCAAAATATGACACAAAAAATCAGACGGATGCGCTGTACTCACTCACACACACACAGTACAGATCCCAGAAGGTTAAAGTCTCCTCGTACCCTGAGCCAAACAAATAGCGAAGGAACCAGGGAGAGCGGAGGGGCGGGGCGAGAGAGAGAGGGCGGGGCTGCGGAGAGTGAGTGACGTGACAGCGAGGGATCTGTGGTTCAGGAGGGGTCGGGGCCGAGAAGGGAGGGGGCGGGGCTAGGGGTGAGGGGACGGGGGGAGGGGTCTGTGAGTGAGTGACAGCCTGTGATCCGTGGGTGAGGAGGAGGAGGAGTAAGTGAGAGGGGCGGTTGAGAGTGGACGAGGCGGTGAGTGACGTAACAGAAAGGGATCTGATAGTGAGAAGCAGGAGGTGGGCGGGCTTTAGAGAGAGAGGGGGCGGGGTTTGGAGGGAGGGGGCGGGGTTTGGAGAGAGGGGGCGGGACTGGGGAATGGGACTGTGTGTCACGTGACACAAAGGGATAGTGAGAAGCAGAAGGAGGTGGGCGGGGCTGGGAGAGTGAGTGAGTGAGTGAGCGGGCAGGACCGGGTGGTGAGTGACGTGAGAGCTGAGGGAGGTGGGCGGTGCTGGGAGAGCGCGGGAGTGAGTGAGCCAGTGGCGGTTGAGTGACGGGAGGAGCAGCCAATGACAATCGTCTGCGGAACGTGGTGACGCGTGGCGTACGGACGTACGTACGTACGGAGGGAGGGAGGAGGAGAGTGTGAATGTGAGTCGCAGCCGCTGCAGAGCTCTGTCTGTCTGTCTGTCTGTCTGAGCACAGGCTCCAGCGGGCGGGTAAGTAAGTGTCTCTCTGCTCGACTCCTTAAACAGGAGAAAGAGGAGGAGGAGGGGGGTGAGGGGGGGACAGCTCCCGCTTTACTCGGTAAAAGTGTCACAGCCCCTTTACAGCGTCCTTTACGCCCTCATCATCCTCCTCCTTCCTCCCTCCCTCCCTCCTTCCTTCCTTCCTCTGGCTCATTGCAGTGCCTGCACACCGTGTGTGCGGATGGAGGGCGCGCAAAAAGAGAGGGAGGGAGGGAGGAAAGAAGGAAGGATGGATGGAAGGAAGGAAGGGGGTGGGGGGGGGGGGGTTCGGGGGTTAAGAGAGAGAGAGAGACAGAGAGGGGAGGGAGGGAAAAAAGACGAGGACCCGCTTTTTGCGGAAATCGCTCGGATTCCTCCCTCATCGTTCAGTCCGCAGTGTGTGTGTGTGTGTATGGGGTGGGGGGGCGTGTGTGGAGGTCTGTGTATGTGGGTGGGTGTCTGTGTATGTGGGTGGGAGAGTGTGTGTGTGGAGGGGAGGGGGCAATCTGTGTGTGTGGGAGGGTGGGGGGGTGTCTGTGTGTGTGTGTGTGTGTGTGTGTGGGGGGGGGGGGTGTCTGGTGATTGTTCTCTGTTCTGCCCAAGACCGTTCAGCATGTTGACTCCAGATCCCATGCCTCTGAAGGGGGTGGGGAGCAGCATGTTTGCCATCCATTTTTATCGATGTGAAAGCATGATCGCTTTCATTTTTTTTTGCAATATAAAAAAAATTGACAGGCCTACTTTTTGGGGGAAAGGAAAATCCCCAAATCGTTACTTGTTACTGACTGTGAGGTCAATTCCATATTGTTCTGGTACAGAGGTTTTATTTTTTTACTGTATCCTCTCCTTTTTTGGGGGGAAAAAGTAGTGGCCAGTCTTATCATTCTCAATGAAGTCTTTAGTGCGAGTTTCGGCTCATCTAATGTTTCAGTCTTCCAGTAAAAAGATTTTTTATTTAAAAAAATATTCAGAGAAAAAAATCCCAATAGACTCCTTTTAAAACTTAAAAACCTGCCTCACTTAAACGTTTTAAATGAATGACGATAAAGCGTTATGGACAGTGGATTTTTTTAAACTGTAAATATCTGCAACAATAGCTTTGTATATTTTTCATTGAAATAAAGAATAAGCTACCAAGAAGAATTTGTGTTTTTTTTATTTACTATTTAACTCGAACGCATTGACTCCCTTCAATTTGGATGATGCATTGGAACTAAGAAAATTCTGATCATGAGTCAACCCATTCAGTCCTTCTGCATCTCTTAACAGTTACATAATAGCATTGGGAGGCTGAGCTGTCTACTTGCCTTCAGCTGTAAGATGTAGAGTATCATAGAGTATGTGTTCACTTTAATTGAATATTCCAAGGCTGGTTTTACACGACATGTGTGTTTTACATGGTTGTATTTAGCATGATTGCCTCTACAATTATTCATCTTGTATCAATCGGAACATTTTTACTCTATGTTATCCATTATCGTTGTGGAACTGAAACATTTGAGAGTTGGTAATGGCACACAAACTTCAGGTGTAGTGAAGATGTTGCAAAAGTCACAATTTTTGACAGGTTACTTTCAAAAAGAGTTGTTTAATTTGTGATTCCTTTGTTTTCTTCTCTAGCAGTTCTCTGGTTATTCATTCAAGACCCGAAACAGGTGAGTGCCAACATGCAATTTGACCATGAAGGGAAGCTAATCTGATTCTTTTTCTTGCTTGACATTCAAAAAACAGCGTGGTTCTTGGTGACTAATATTGGCTGAATTTCTCCCTTCCTGATCTGACATAGATAGTGAAGCCAATTACAAGACTTCTATGTAAGTTATAAAACAACCCAGAAATCTGTGATACTGTTATTCAATTTGAAGAGTTATCTTCAATTTATTTTCATATTGTGGAAAACTGATAGCAGTCAAAGTGTGTTTACAAACAAACATGGAGCTGTATAGCCCTTCTCACTCCCGGTCATTGCAGTTTATATGACAGTACATCTCCCCATTTGTACTGCTTTGCAGATCAGGGCAGAACAGTAAAGCATTATAATAGGTGAAAACACACTGTGTTCATGAAGATGCACAGCTAAGATGAGCATCTCACCCACAAAATACACAATTAATCCATTTTACAATATATTCTGCAAAGTGCTTTGAGATGTCTCAATGACATGATGAGGCCCTATATCAACTGCAAGGATTATATATTATTATTACATGATGTGTTGCAGTAGTAAATCATCATGCAAGTGCAAGTTTCGAACAGTGGTATGTTTAGTGTTCTACATAACCGTCAAGCTCGTGGATATAATTGGGAAATATAGATGTTCAATAATGGATAGTGATGTGGAGGAAGATAATGCTACTGTATAGTCTGACCATATTCCTGTCATGTGTATTTACTGAGCTCCTCACTCGAGTACAATCAAAAGTAACCTCTGATTTAATTCAATTTTGTAATAAGTAGCATGAAGTGGAAGAATTTATCCAGTAGCCTGCAATTAATTGGGTGTGAATTTTTGCTTTAGTTTTCTATCAAATTATGACCAGTTATTTCACCTTTACACAATGCTGCATACATTTTACACATGATTAAAATAAACCAGTGGACTTGGTTGGAGACATGATTTGGTTTATGCAGCACTGATGAAACACAGCTTTCTTTTCTCCACGGTTCACAGAGTTTGTGTGAAATAGGGTTTGACTACTCTTAATACAGGTGCAAGATGAACAAAAGATTTGGCAATGGGAGAGCCAAGAAGAGAGGTTTTGAGGGGAGGGACTCGTTATGGCACCTTTCAAAACACAATTGGTGTGTATTGTGACCCTGAACTTAGCATTATAACTGTACATGACTCATTTGAGCAAGGACAATGTATAATCGGCTTCTTTTTCTCAAGGCTTTTGACCTATTTATCCTATTATTGGTTTAGGGTTTCAGGTAGACCAGGATTTGAACTTGCAACCTGTGTAGCTCAGCACTGCACTCTAGGATTTTGGAGAAGCCTAGATTTCTGGTTATGTCCTAAACTGTTTTGGGATTTTGAATTATAAATATGCTACTACACATGTAGTAACTTTTGGTACAAGCTATTTGTTATCTTGAGGCTACTAATACTTCCGTTTCACATAAAGCTTTCCACCAGTAATGAGGTGAATATATTTTATTAGAAGAAATTGGTGATGAATGAAGTCCAGTCCAGTTGAAGGTTTCCATCCACGATTCTGTGAATACTGCACAATGTGAATACAGAAATTGCCAGTGGTAATGTTTGAAGTGGTGGTGTTGCACAGAGTACAGAAAAAATATGAAAGCTCCACAGTTTATTTTTCAAATGAATATGGAATTCTATACATGGTGCAATACACTTTATTTTTATAGATGTCCATACAATGTGCATTTGGTTGTTTAAGTACTAGGTTTTGATCAAAGCAGCTGTACTAGCACACCCACTTGGCTTCATTTTCAGTTTCATGTTACTCATCTAGGAGTTGGCATAAACAACAACTCCCAAGGTGTTGTACACACCAGATTGAGAATCTCATCTGAACCCAATTGTATCCTTGGTTTCCAGTAACTTAACCAGAAGCAATAGTTCTGAAATGACATTTATGAGACTGTGCGCTGTAACTTGTCTGCGTCCAGTTTTGCAATGAACAATGGAGAATTTTCCATTTCGAGCCAGCCATTCAATTAAATTAAATTATTGGTTACTGGGTAATTTTTTTCCCAAATAACAAAGCTCAATGGGAGAATGTCTCAATGTGATGAATACTTCCTTAATACAAGGTTCAAATCTTAACACCGAGTTTAATTGTTCTTCGCATTATATGCTCCACTGTGCGTTTTGGTACATTTAGTCTTTCTTTAAAAATCAGTTCCTTTGGGAGAGGGGTAGAAAATTGGACTGTGGTAGGGATTAAAAGTTGATTGAATCTGGGTGATGCAGTGGAACTCCCCCTTTACTTATGTAACTAAGACTCTGGAGGTTTGAATCCAGCCCAATGTTCACATATACATTTTACAGGATCACTAAATGGTTTGATTAGAAGATTACAATAGTTTTCTATTTTTTTCATGCTGCAGATCCTGGAGTGTCGAGACCACTCTCTGTTTTTGCCAGTCCAACCTGTTCTCACTGAGCTAACAGCAAATTGTAACCAATATTGTCTGGAATATGTTATTTTCATTGATTAGTTTGAGGAAATGCGATAAACACACACAAAAAAGACAGCAGCAGGAACCTTTATTGTTTTTTAACACAATGCAGTAAACTCCTGATAACTCGACTTAACTGGTTCCTACAACTTAAGTGATGTCAATATCCTGGCCGCATTTCTTTATGTATTTGTACACCTGTCTAACTCTCCACTTTGGATAACTCTAGATAGCCCTTTTGCCTTGGAGCCACACGTTATCAGGAATTTACTAAAGTTTTTTTGAAAAAAGCCAACAGTACTGTATTATGTCTAACTGCTTTTGATTCAATTGAAGCCAGATATGGCCAACTTGGCTCAAATCATTTGTTCCATCTACGGGAAGTTCTGCGGGCAAATTTTTTCCAACATTGTTACAGGTAGCTGTATCTACAACAACTTGCATTTATATAGCGGCCCTCATGCAAGGCAGCATCCCAGAATGCTTGCTAGTGGTGGGACACAATGCTGGGCTAAGGGGAGTGGGGTGGGTGACTGTAGGCACAGTCGAATAGGAAGGAACAAGGTGGAGGGAAAGAGGAAGTGTTCCAGAGTTTCAGGTCTTAGAGACTGAAAGCATGGCTACCGATGTCAGGAATATTATTGATCCGATATGCCACTATCGTTTCTTCTTATCCTTTTTATTGCTGCATGGCATCCGAAAAGATTTCTTTTTGATTCAACCCCAACACACATACTTACAAACATCATCCCACTTCATCAATTAGACCACTATTTGCTAGTCTCATCCAGCGGTTGAGTGACATCCAGTGGTTGAGTGACATACCAATTTAGTTCCACAATTTGTCAGCCTTTTGTGTTGCTGTTGAGTTCATTAGCTTGCTGCTGCTTCAGGGCCCTTAATAATAATAAAATCGAGTTGTTTAACTTCTCTTTACATTTTAAGTTGAAGCCTTCAATTCTGATGTAAAAGGCAGTGTTTATTTCACTGAGGAAATTCAGTGTTGAAACTGGAGGGTGCTGTAGCGATGTTGTGGATAAGTAGAAAACTAGCAATGAATGACGGTTTTTTTCAACATCTCTTGTTGCTTGATGTGCATCTAAGAGGTGAGACTAGCTGTTGTTCAATTACCTAAACGCTGCAGTTTATTTTGGTGCATTTTCTGATTGATTTAATAGGGATGGACATTCCTCAAAGTAGAACATTTGGCTGGTCTAAAAGTTTGAAAAATACTTTTGCTTTTATTTAGGTAGATGGTTACCATTTGCAGTATAATAGGTGTATTCATCACAAAGGCTTTACATCGTAATTTGTATGTTTTAGTTTGCAGGAATTTGTGCAAGATCTGCTAATATCGACAGTATAAAATGTTGTTGTGTGTACCAGCTAATTGCCCACAAAACACTCAATTTAACCAAGAGCAATGTGTTGATGCAATTCGATTGACGTTACATTCATGTTTATATTTTAGAGAAATAGATTTCTGATTGCTGACAAAGAATTTGAATGATGGCAGCTGATTCTAAGGGGAAGAAAAGGGGTACAAGACAGCCGAAATGTGCTTTTTGTAAACTAAATAAAGAGGAATATTGTGGACAGTTGTTAACAGCGCAAAACCAGAAGATGGCAGCACATCACAAATGTATGGTAAGTAAAGAGAACCAACAATCATTGATCACGCATCCTTGGGAGTCTTTGTCAGCAGTAAAGCCATTTTTGTTCCGTCAATTTTCACTTTTTACTCTCCTGAACTTAACGACTGATTTTGCAGTATGTTTTCATTAGAGTTGGTTTCACCCAAGTACCCAACTAACTGTGAAGCACTTTGAGATACAATACAAAATTGCATTTGAATAGTGCCTTTCGTGTCAGGAGGACATCCCAAGGCGTTGAATAGTCAGGGATTTAGAGCTGAGCTGGGGGGAAGGCAGGAGGGTGGACAAAGACACATTCTAAGAGGAGGGTTTTGAGATGCACCTTGAAGGAGGCAAGGGACAGAGCGAGGCGAAAGGGATGTGGGATGGAGTTCCATGGGTTGGGGATACAAAGGGTGAAGTTTAACAGCGTTAGACTTGAACATTCATTGTTTTGAACCTGTTAGGAGAATTCATGTATATGATGCTCGTGTGCAGATGCTGTTACTGCAGACTAATGCTGCTCTTTATTTGCTGTTTCTAGTTATTTTCATCTGCTCTTGTGACCTCTCATTCCGAGAATGAGACTCTTGGAGGCTTCTCAGTCGAAGATATCAAGAAGGAAATAAAAAGGGGAAATAAGCTGGTACGTCACGTAAGCTTTATGAAACCCCCATAGTGGTTTTAGGGAACTCGTATCTCATGGGATGCGTATACTTTTATTTGAGTCGTAAAATTTAAATATACATTAAATGTTTCTGGGAAAGGGATTGGCTTGACCTCTTCTATGCACAAGTTACGTACTGGTTGCCTAATTTCTTAAGACACTGCTATAGTTGCTTGCTGTATTTTAGCAAATGTATATAGGAATGGTGTTATTTCTTTTGGGTAAATGGCCATGCTGACGAGCTTCCCACGATTAATTCAATCTTACTGTTTTACATCAATTTAAATAAATAACGAAATTATCAGCCGTCATTTGCATCAAAGTGACTAATTTTAAGGAAACAATTGATGATCTAGATCTGGCCTGGATCAACACATCCTTAAACATAGGTACGCAAGTAGGCCATTCAGCCCTTCAAGCCTGTTCTGCCATTTAATTAGATCATGGCTGATCTGTACATCTACTAATCCTTTCAATTCCAATTTCCTGCTTTCTCCCCGTATTCTTTAATCCCCTGACCTTACCAAACATCTGTCAGCCTCGCTCTTGAAGGTGTGGATAGATCCAGTATCCACTACCTTTTGGGGGTGAGAATTCCAGCTTTTTACCATGCTATGAGTGCAGAAAAAAATCATTAGATTAAACCAGAACCGAATGTATTTTCTTTCCTTTCTTTCTGCAGAGCTGTTCTCACTGTCATCGCCCAGGAGCAACTATTGGATGTGATGTCAAAACGTGTCGTAGGACATACCATTATTATTGTGCAAAACTGGATAAATCTCAGATAAAAGAAGACCCAGCACAAGGCATATACCTGTAAATCTTGGTTTCTTTTCTAATGTATTTCTGCACTCTTGCAATTACTCTTTGTTTAACTGGTGTGACACGGAGGGGAATTTAGTCATATTTATCTGCATTTTCTTGACAGGGTTCTCTGCCAGAAACACAAAGAGGGTGCACAGGATTCCAGCGAAGGTAACTGGTTTGTAATTCAAGTTGAAAATTAAAGAGATGGTTAAATGAAGGGTTCAGGCAACTAAAATCTGTGCTTTTATGAGTTGAATATTTTTAAGCTTTTCACATCAAATCAATGTTAAATTAAAGTTGAAACAATTTTTAACAGAGCCAGCCTTGATTAAACTTTTGCAGCTTTCCCTGAAACATTTTAATAATTACAGATCTCCAGTAATAGTTTTTTGGACACACATGATGTTTGTTGAATTTCAGAATAATTTTCGTGAGATGTAGATCAATATAGTGTCTGTTCTCAGTGAAATTTCTCTGCTAATTGCCTTATTATTAGTGGAAGGGAAAGGGAGAACTGAGGGCACTGTTATTTTACGGATGTAAAATACTACTGCGTTTATTCTAGATATCATTGAACATCGAAAGCCTACTGATGTGGGTCGCGAAACTACAATAAAACTAGCTGGGTTTTAAAGAGTAATGTTCCAAGTAGCCCCATACAAACACAACCTTGCGTTTATATAGCATCTCTCACACAGGGTAGTGTCTCAGAGTGCTTGCTACGAGTAATATTAAATAGCACCATGGTGGAGACTGGTTTCATGGTCTTCACATGAAGGACGACAGATGCTTGACAGAGTGGGGGAAAGGTTGGGAATAAAAACATCTTCTCCACTCATTCATTGCAGCTTATTACGGATACTTTTAGCAGGGGTTGCCTTGACCACCGTCTTGATGGAGTGGCATCCAGTTTGTTGTGGTGGTGGGGGGTTGTTGGGGCAACGATTACAAGATGATCTGTTCTGTAGTCCAACTGAAATCTTTATTTTAATTAAAAAAAAAATCTTGAGTAAACTAGTCAACCGCAATGTGCCTTTGTTACAGATGGATTACAGGAAGAATTGAATGAACATTCCACAGGTCCTCGAAGAGGCGCTGGCAGAGGGCACAGAGGAAGACGAAGAACTCCCAACTCCAGGGATGAATCGGACGATGCCACATCCACATCTTCTCAAGGAAGGGATGAAACGAGTTGCAGTTCCTATGTAAGATGGTTAAATCAATAGTTTTTTTTTAAGTGGGATGGGTGTTTGTGCCTCTTGCTGCTTACCCTTGGGTCGATTAGTTTCCCCCGTTGTATTAATAAGCTTTAAAACGTGGTTTAAATCCATAGATGCCAAAGTTGTGATTGAAGTGAAAAGCCATCTTTAAACCCTTTCATTTACATAGTCTTGTGAGGCTGACGTCTTGTAAATATATTCCTCTGTTTTCAAAAACTTATTCCAAGTGATAATTGTTTTGGATCCATTTTTGTAGAGGGAGCGGTCACCTCATCGTAATAGTCCAACCAATACAGGGCCCAAGTGTGGGTTTTGTCACGCGGGGGATGAAGAGAATGCCACCAGAGGAAAGCTGCACACATCAAATCCAAAAAAGGTTGCAGCACATTATAAATGCATGGTAAGGGAGAGACAAATGCACGGTATTGAATCTGTCAGATCGCTGCTGATTTTTTTTGAGAGGGTGGACTTTAAATCATCACTTTCTATAGCTTAAATTTTTTTCCCCCTTGTATTCAGCATAACTCATCCAGAACTCTGCCACCCACATACTGACACAAACTCCATATCCACGTCTCACCAGTTCTGGCCAGGCTCCACTGGCTCCCCGTCAACAAACTGATTGACTTCAAGATCCTCACACTCAATTCCCTGGCACCTCCCTACCTCTCCGACCTCCTCACTCCCCAATCCACCCTCCGGTGCCTCTGATGTACTGGCACCAGCCTCTTGCTCATGCCTCACACCCTCCACCTCACCATCAGAGGTCACGCTTTCAGCCACTGCACCCTAAAACTCTGGAACACTCCTTCAATCCCTCCGCCTTGTTTCCTTTTTCGGAGTCGTGTCCCAAGGATGCTTCAAAAAAGTGAAGAGGGATGACTTTCAATCTTTCCAGTGCTCTCCTATTCTTGTGATGAATCCCACCTGTATACAGTATTCGTACTTTGTAAGTCTCTTGTGCTGTTTCTGGTCTTGCTGTTCCTGCCCGACATTCAGAGCTGCTGCTCTAGATGTTGATGTGTGGAGCTGCATGTTGGTGGTTGTGGAGCACAAGGCAATATGGATTTTAATATTGTAACAGTCCATTTCAGTGTTTTTTTTCTACCCATTTTGTTTCCCTCTCTACCTGACCTGACGGTAGTCAAATCCAAACTGTGTCGTGTTTTGAGTGTATCAGAAGGTCATTTATTTATTACAAATTTCAATAAAATCTTTTTTCTCTCCAGCTGTTCTCTTCCGGTACCGTCCAGCTCACAGCTTCATCTAGAGAAGATTTTGGTGACTTTGATATTAAAACGGTCATTCAAGAAATCAAGAGAGGCAAACGAATGGTTTGTACCTATTTAATCACTGTAGAACAATGGTCTTTTGAATATTTACCTTTGGCAAACCTAAGACTTACAATAACGCAAGTCATTTAGTTTCCCATGATTCCCTCGCTTATTTTACAAGCAAATGGTGATTCTGGGATTTTAAGTATCCTTCTCGCTTGATATTTAGGATAATGGTTTATAGGATTAAGAAGGGAAGAAAAATTTTATGTGGTTCCTAGAACTGAGGCATTCTGCTCCTTTCTGGGACTGCCTAAATTGTTTTTTTTTTCTGAATCGCGATTTTTTTTGTCAAATTTCAGAAATGTACTTTGTGCAGTCAAATAGGTGCAACCATAGGTTGTGAGATCAAGGCCTGTATCAAGACTTACCACTACCACTGTGCGGTGGAAGATAAAGCGAAATTCATTGAGAATCTTGATCGAGGGATTTACAGGTATTCAACCGAATAAATGACGCAACAGATTTGTCTTTTTCCTTTTGAATCCTGTTTGCAAAGTCTGCACTGAAATTCATGTATGTGTAATAAATAAAATAATAATCCTTCCATTGGTATACCACCTTATCACAACGTTGAGATGTCTCAAAGTGTTTCAAATACTGTAATACTATATATTGTAAAGTGGATTGTATCGGTTGAGACTGAGAAGAGTTTGCAAAGGGTTCATTTTCTAACTGTAAAATGTGATGAATATTGTTTGTTTTGTTAAGTCTAAATGAGAATGACTTTGGTTCATTTTACATTGTTTTTAAAAAAAATTATAGTTTGATGTTAGTTCTGCTAGTCACTAACAATTTCTGAGATAAATAATGTGAGTGCTAATCAATTTGTTGAAATGACTAAGACGGTAAATGAGACTTGTGTCTCAGTATTCCAAGATCTAAATCTGAGATATTCAGGGATTTTGCTCAAGAGGATGTTCCATGAAATTAAATATGTCACAGTTATTAGTATAATTTGGTTTGGCAGATTATACTGTAAAAACCACAGCGGGAATGATGACAGAGATGAGGAGGATGAAGAAAGAGAAAGTATCTCACGTTGTGGGAGAGAAAGAGATGCTGATAGCGCTGGCACAACTGGCCGAGAGGTAAATAAATATAGGTTCAAAATAATGAATCAATTATAAAAATGTGTCGAATTGCAATGGGTTAATATTCTAGGCATGTATTTCAGCAGTAATGGATGACTCGTAGTTTAAGGGAGATTATTTTCCAGTTCAGGTAAGTTGTGGGCTTTATAAACAACTTAATGTGCAAGTTGCCACAGAATAGTGTCCTGTTAACAAACTGGCAGTGTTTTGCCTTTTTATTGGAACTTTTGTGAGGTCATAATCTAGTATGAGTAACTCAATAAGTCTTGATTGAATTTTGTATATTTGTTTTGAGAGAAGATCTGAACCATCACATTCACTTTATTGCTTTAGAGGGTATTCATGAACTTCCATTAGTGACTTATTGTATAGACTAGAGCAATACAAAACCCCAAGGACCTAAATAGATTTTCTAGTCATCAGAATTAGCTAATTTCAACCGAGATACTGGTAGGGTTGTTGCATTTAATTTTGATCTTCTCTGGCCACCATTTCTGCTCCTGAAATCCTGTCCACTGACTTCCAGATTGAAGTTAGAATCATAGAATTTACGGCACAAAAGGAGGCCATTCGGCCCATCTAGTCTGCGCCGGCTCTTTAAAAAGACTCAATCCCATTGCCCTGCTTTCTCCCCATAACCTAATAGACCTGTTCTCCCTAAATAAAGATCTAATTCTCTTTTAAAAGCTGTTATCGAATTGGCCTCCTCCACCTTTTCAGGCAATGCGTTCCAGATTTGAACAACCCGCTGAGTGAAAACATTTCTCCTCAGCTCCCCTCTGCTTTGTTTTGAAACTATTCTAAATCTATGACCACGAGTCACAGATTCGCCCACCAGTGGAAACAGTTTTTCCTTATTCACCCTGTCGAATCCCCTCATGATTTTATAAACCTCTATTAGGTCTCCTCTCAACCTTCTCTGTTCCAAAGAGAATAAACCTAGCTTATCTAGCCTTTTCCCATAACTGAAGTCCCTCAATCTTAGTGTTAAGTGTAGTTCATTAAGATGTGATACCTCTCTGGTCGAATATCTTCCCTAGTATTTACTATCTAACCATTTGGGTGAAATTCTTGGTGGTTAGTGGGTGGGAAAGGAAAATATGTCATCCATGTAGCTGCCAGGATTTGGAGGGGAAAATAGAAAGACTGCGTTCATATCTAACCATACTGATGTTAGCAGCTCAATTTAGCTTTAAAGAAATACATTCTAAATGAGCCATTATTTGTGTTTGTTCATTAGGTCTTAGAAGAGGTATAGAAAGTGATTTCAAATTCCTTCTGATTTAATGGATACCTGAAACCCTAGAGGTAATATTGCATGTTGTATGGGTTGTCATACAGATTGCAAAGTGAACAGTGTGAGACAACGGTGTTTGTTTTTTCTTCTGTTGAACAGAAATATTGAGGCTTGGATAAAGAAGAAATGAAGTGCCAAGAAAATGCCTAAGGACTTGAAGAGGCTGGTATATTGTGCTCAAACTGCTACTTTTGGGGTTATAAAAACCCTGGAAAACATCCAAAGATCATTGAAATAACCTTTATGCTCGATAAACATTCAACCCACGAAGGAGGGAATACCTACTTTAAATAGCAATGCAAATATACCTGTTTTTTCTGATTGAAGGTCTCAAGAATGAGCATTTGATAACACTTTTGACTGAGAAGGCTGTAATTAAAAGGGAAGAATTGAGTAGATTAAGTCACAATTAGATGATGCATGTTGACCTGCCTGCACTCCTTTGTATAATAAGGAGAGGACAAAAAATACTTTCTGCACATTGCAGTGTCTGCATTTTCAATGCATTCTCTGAGACTCTTGATGAGGTCAGCATCAAATGATGAATGTTCAAATTGAAATTCAGTCTCCTAAAATTAAAATCTTATACATAGTGACTAGACTCTGATCTGTTAACCACTGGCATCTGGATTGGAAATAAAGCCTGAAAAGACTTGGTGAAGACTCTTATTTCACTGATTGTTACAGGACCCAAGTGAAATGGGAGTTTGTGCAGTCTTCACCCAGTTTTCTGTGGTTTGAGTTCAAGGTATGAAACTGTACGAAGGCATTAATTGGGGAAATCTCACTCAGTGAAACCATAACGTTAGCGAGTACAAAAAGTGGAAAGTCCACCAAGGTACATGGGTAGGCTGAGTAGCTGAGATTTTGTCTGGGTTAAACCCATACTATACATGATTGGGAGTATTTGATGCAAACACTGGGTGCAGAAAAGTAATGTTGGGTTGGAAGTATTGTCTCTCACCTTTGGAGCACAAAACTCACCCAATTTTTATTTGAGCCACAACACAAATAGACTAGGAAGCTATCTGTTTTTCTCACGTGCACGTTACTGTGAAGACTATAATCTGTGAGTGACTGTCCTTGCTCCTTTAATTTTCCCACCCCATGCAAAAGAAGTCTAAATAGGTCATATGATTCTGTCCCAGTCTGTTGCCAAGGGTACTTTGTGCTTTAATTTCAGAAAAAAAGAATAATAAGAAAAGGAAATCTTGAACTGGTTTTGATGCTAAAATCTATGTATTCAATGTTTAATGGAAGTTTGGGGATAGTTTTTTGACTTTGCTAGATCTATATCAGTATTTGTAAGATGTATTATTTCCATTTTTTTTCTGCAAGTGATAGTTATTTTTTATTTCAAATTCAGCCTTTCACTGATCATCCGAATGAGGGCCTAAGAATAAAATGTTTAGGATTAGTGTGTTTCTACTTAGAATGAAATGTTGTTTATAGTATGGTTTCTTATACATGCCTCGCCAACTTTGATGTTAGAAGTAGTTGCTAACAGAAAACATGAAGAACTTAAGGCCAGAAAGTAATGTCACCTGTGGATCTACGTTACTCCAGGTTTTTTCTTTGTTTTCTATGTGTGAATGACAAGCATTTATTATGTGTTATGCAAGGTAGTCATTTACAAAAAGAATCTATTCAGTTGTATTGTTTATGATGCATAAATATATATAATCTTGCATCACACATTTTCACAATGCCCTGTAGCTTGCTTAACCAAGACATGCTTTTACAAGTTTTCTGATTCTGTATTTCGGATCATAAACTTGTCTGAATTTGCTGTACATCCTATCAAATGCTTTAAGTTTACTCAACTTTCTTGTATTAGGCAACACTTTAAAAAGGCAATATCCATCGACTTTCTGACTTGTTCTGTGGTCTTTTTTTTTGCTAGAACAGGTGTACAATGTTGAAAAAAACAAATAATTGTATTTCCATTTTCTGTTAACTACTCAGTCAAAATGCTACTGTATTCAAAAGAAATCCAATGTTGTAATTTTAAAATGCAAAAGTACTGCACAATGCAGTGAGTCTTCTGCGTATAGTGTTTTAAAATGCATCTGATTATAACAGATATTGCCTTTCTAATTTCTGGTTAACAATCTATAAAAGAAAATTGCTGCTTATCAGAATGGATGTAAGTTTTACAGGAGTGGGAGGTGAAACAAGAATGCTCTTAGCCATCTTTTGAAGCTCTGGCATAATTGATCATATGAAGTATTTTTAAATCATTTATTCACTGAAAATCTTTTTAAAATTGGATTGATGTTTTCTTTGCTGGCTTTATTTATACCACAGATGAAGATATGGTACAACTCTGTAGAACGATTGAGTGATTAGCTTGTGTTTTGGATGTTTGCAGTGACAGCAGTCTCCAGGCGTAAGTGATGGCTAATTGTAGGTAATCCTTGAATTTATGGTGTAACAATGCAGGGGTGTTACATATTTTTAGTAACTCTCAGTTTTGACTGCAGTCTCTGCGGTGCACTCTAAACTTGCCATCACTCATCTACCCTCTGTAGGGACCAAGGCTCAATCATTACTGTTCTTTAGGATTTTGCACCCAATGGTGTGACTCGTACAGTGATCTGAACCTTTGATCATACTTATATGTTCACTGTTCACTATTCTCTAACAATGCTGCCTTGGTACTAATTTGTAATTCTCATTTAATATCTTTTTCCTGACCTGCAGAGATGATATGCAAACATATCACCAACTTTCAGAGTGAGTCTTTTATCCCAACTCTGTTTATAAAAAGATTTATTTTATGTAATATTTAGGGAGTGGATCTGCAAAACTGAGTTTGAATGCCAAATTAAATCCATGAGAAATGTATTCATATTCATTCTTCCCTTCAGGAAGGCATGGTGGGGGAATTACTTAACCTCAATCAACCTTTTAATCTTTCAAGACTATAACCTACTGTATATGGAAAGACGTTTGAGCCATTGTGGAACCTGTATGACGATGGTTGATTTTTGCAACTGTAGCATTATTTTGCAACATGGTGGGTTACTAATGTTAACAATATCAACTTAAATGTTTGAAGAATATAAGGGTAATATACTGAAAAGAACAGTATAAAGAGCAGTAAGGGAATAAGTATTAAATAGCAAACATGTGACACAAGTATCGAGTTGGCATCACTAGGATGTTGGAAACTGACACGAAGACTTTAAAGAAACATTTCCTGTTCCTTGCATAACAGCACATCTTGAAGTTGTATGGCATCCTTCCTCCTCCATAAGCAGTTAATGTAACCTGCAGGCAAGTGAGGCTGTGTGGCCCAAATCTAAGTTTCCACATCATGACATGACTCGGAGCTTTGGAGCACCATCTGTTGTGCTGCTTTTGTCAGGCACCATCCCCCCTGGACAGCAATCCAATTGAAGCAGTGCATATGGCATAATTTTCCTACCTATACATAGTAGCAGTCTTGACATCTTGACACTGAATTGACTTGCTTTGATTTTTATTTGTATAGTATAATTATACTTCCCACGATACAGTAGAAAAATATAACCCTGTTCTCCAAGCAAATTAACTAATATAAAAAAGTGCATTTCATAAAGTATTTAGGGATATTGTGAATGTGTTTGTTCTACCATATCTTTAATTTTTTATTGGATTTCTGCATACTGTTGGAATTATGATAAAACCCTCAACATTTTACACTAGTAGCTTTCTTTAGTTACAATTTTTTTTTGGTACAAATCCAAGCTTTATATTTAATGGGCGTATTGTAAGTGCCTTAAATATATAAGGAGGTCTTTTTATGTAGTGATCAAATTCTCTGATGTCATGTGATCTAATTGAGTCATCCTTTTAGGGGGTGGAGGCGATAATTTACCAATTATTTAGCAATTGCATGGTCGAATATCTGGAATATCGTGGTAATTCTCCAGACCAGTTAAACAAAAACAATTTCCCTGCAATTGTTGCTAGATTTATTCAAACTAAAATGACAAATACTTTCATTGCCCATGAAGGCCAAAGATTTCTAGCCTTCAATCATAGGAATACATCTGAAATGCTTAGGCCTCTGATTCAACATTCCTCATTCTACATTGCTAAAACCATATTGGTGATAAGTGCCATCCTGATTACTGAACTCTTACTAGGTTTATTTTTGGGGGGTTGAGAACGAGGTGAGATCTAAATTAGAAACGAACAAAGATTTGTGGACATTATTATACCAGTGCTTATGAATGACACTTCACCTGCCACTGCAGAGTATTCGTCCAATCCATTCTTGAAACCAACACAACAGTTTTGACATCAGTTAACCATTTTTGTGCTGAAGAATGGCTTTGGAGCAACTTCCCTACAGCTGCAGTGTATCATTGGTTTCAGGCTGTACTGCTGTACTAATTGGAAACTTTTTACATGTGTGAGTATAAATATTGGATTTAATCTTTCTACTGTGTGAGACCTGGCCTCTTGACAAACCAATCCTATGTTTTTATAAAAGACTGTCTGAACTTATGCTTGAGGTTTTCTTAAATGTCAGTTTATTTTGGTAAATGATTTCATCTGTATTTCCACAGAAAATGCTGAAAAGCATCTACAGTGTTTGCTGTAGATTATTCAAGGAGAGTCGGAAATGTTTATAATAATTTCCTGTGCACTAAGCATTTTAACCAGTAGTGATTTTGCTTGCATGTATTGATGGGATTTAAGGACTGAACATCTAAATTGTTTTTGCTGTAAACTATTACAGCTTCCATGCAGAATATGGAAACACAATTGACTTCATGGTACTTAATGCCAGCAAAATAAATGATCACATTCCCATGCTTTGTTTCATCTTTATGTATTGAATATTTGCTTAATTTTGCTGACATGGCCTTACTTTCTACTTGCATCATTTAGCGAAATGGATGTTTTAAATAAAAGTATATCTGCCTTAGATCTAAAAGTACTTAGTTTGCCTGTTAAATTAACCAGAGTTTACTTCAGACTAGTGACTTTGTGAGTCTTTGCCACAAATCTACTCTGTTGCTCTGGGTTACAACATAGCTGAAATACATCATGGAAGTAGAATTTCAATAATTCATTAAAAGGTTGACCACCACTAATTTAAAATTTACAATATTGTATATGGTTTGACAATGTAATACTTTCTGTTTAAAAGAACCATGGGCATTCTTGATGGCCAAGTGCATTAATGCAATTTTCATATACACTGCATTCATGCGGTGTAAATGAACACAGGGAACTTTTTTCCCCCCTGTGTTCATGTCTAAATTTTGGTTACACTGGGCTGCAGCTCATCATGAGAGTAGAATGTAATTAGTAGACTCAATGAGCATACTGGCCTGATTGTATTCTACAAATGAGAACATAATCTTTAAAAGATCACAAATCACACTTCAATCCTACCATTGTAGTGCAGTATATAAATGTGTTAAGTTAAATGAAAGGCTAAATGTGCCAACACGTATCCGGTCTATTGTGATTGTTGAAAAGTTTATATTTGCTGGTAAGAATCATCATTTTCACTGAATTGTAACAGTTTCTACAAATAATTCACAAGATTAAATAAATGAATTATTTTGCCTGAAAGAGACACATTCTGACTGTTTAACATGAAATATAAAAAAATGGTTGTATGTCTTCACATACTGATCTTATGGACCTTGTATTCATCTACTTCCCCTAAGTATTTATAACCATGTGTAAATCTGGTGAGCAGTGGAGGGTGGCTCACTTTAGCCTCATTGGTTAGGCAAATTCGAGTTAGAAACGTGTGTGATGTGTGTGTGTGTGACATATTGTGTGTTTGTGTTCTTCCATGAGTTCATTCACAACAAACTGTCCTGTAGCTCAGTGTTTTTTAGAGCACTGGCAAGTGAGAGACCAGGGTTCGATTGCAGGCCAGAGTGAAAGAAACCAAGGCTAAGTTTGCTTACTCCACAAGCCTGATCATAATCATAATAATAATCCCTCAAGAAAAAACAAAACACACACAATAATTTGGTTATTTCCCATCCGGGACCGTTTGTGGGGAACGCTTCTGTCCGCGAAATAGGGCAGTCAATTCACTTTGCGGTATACTATCACTTCTCCGAGACGTCTCAAAGCACAAGGAGTATTATTATTATTAGTTAAGTTATCACTAAACCACCCTCTGCATCGTTGGGTGCCAACAGTGCAGTGTCGCCTTGTCCACTCTCTCTGTGGGGTGGGGGGGGGGGGCGGGGGGCGGTGGTGAGTGGGGAGAGGTTGATTGATGGGAGAGGCGTGACCAGGGTGGAGATTGCCTAGCTATGATTGGCTGTTGGGGGAGGGGGGCGGTGATCGGAGGCGTGGCTACGATGGGTTGTTGCGTTGTGATTGGTGCCCGGGGCTGGATGGACAGGTGGGGAAGCGGGACAGTGGGAGGAGGTGGAGGCGAGCGCGGGTCAGGCAGTCAGAGTCAGTCAGTCAGTCAGATAGCCACACGGAGAGCTTCTGTCGTCGAGTGAGGCTGTGTTTTGCTTTCCTTTTCTATCCTTCCTCCCTCCCGCCCACTCCACCACCACCACCACCCACATCGAGCCCCGAAACATTGAGCGGAGGAGACAATGGCGAAAATGTCTGACTGCGTGGTGGTGAGTGTGTACCCGTTCGGTGGAGTGAGTGGGGACGGACAGAGCCGGTGGGAGGTGGGGGGTAGGGGTGGGGGAATGAGCTGGAATCATTGGGAGAGAGAGATCCGCCATAAACAAGACTTGCGACGGAGTAGGAGAGGTGTGTGGGGGGCGGGGGGGTGGGGTGATGGTGGCCCCGTTACCTGGCGCTTCTCTCTCCTATCACCCTCCCCACCCATCGCCTTGAGTTGAGCTGTAACCCAGAGGCCTAGAGGTTGACTAACCGACCAGTCGGCGTCTCCCTCTCTCTCTCTCTCCCTCTCAGTCTCTGATCCAGGTGATGGTGTTGTTGTTGCCAAGGGAAGGCGAGTGGGCCGGCGCCTTGGCACTGACTGAACTGCTCGCTGGCTCTCGGCTCCGGAGTGTGGTTATGAGACCATTCACTGGCACGCCGCGTGTGTTCGCTCGGCGGCAGCTCGAGTACAAAATGTTCAGGTCTCTTTCCTCAATAAAAATCCTGGCTTGGGACGGATGGACTGACCAGACTAACGCCAAAGGCTTCAGCCAAACAGAGAGTGGGGAAGGAACCTGCCACCACTCACCGAGCGAGGGTTTTGTGTAGAGTATTACGTGCGGCAACGCGGTCCACGAATGGATTCGTTGCTCGTTCGTCCGTCCGTCCGTCCATCGTGTGACGCATTCTTTTTCATTAATCGTGGGAAAAAAATCCTCATTTACAAATATTGTTCCGTCTTAATAACGCCCCCCATCCTCCCCTCCCCGAAGGTTTGAAGCATTTGGAACAGTTGCTCTAGCTGCTCGTACTTCTTAACTGTGAATGATTGAATGTACAGTACTGTGCAACCTTTGGATCTGAAACCGCATGCTTCTTTCTAAGGGAACGTGTTTTTGCAATGTGTACTTCTTGAATGGAACGAAATAAAGAAACATCCGGCTGTACTGTACATCATGGGCTACTTATAAACCACAGAACCTGACCACCGTTCTTATTCTTATGCCTGATTTGTTGGTAACAATGAAAGAAACGTGCTTTTCAGGAATGGAAACGGGTGACTTCAGAGCATCTCAGAGTTGAGATACTGGAGCTGGAGTTTAACTGGCAAAAACTGCATGGCTTGCCATTTCTAAGCAATGTCGACAAGCTTTTCCTGATGGTAGTCCATGGAAGGTATTAATTTGTTTTAGATGTCACCAATCATGCAGTTTATTGCACTGTGATTTATTGCAATGTTATGATTGATATGTCAAGTTTGTTTCCATGTGAATTTGTGAATTAAAATTGTTAAGATTTTGCTACCAATATCAATTCCCAGATGGACAGTTTAAAATGTTGTCTTCAAAAGGGTGTTTACATAAGACTTAAAATTCATTCTTCTACTCCACCAAAATTGTGGTTTGCTGTATCTATACCTATGATCTTGTTTTTATAGATATAAGCACATGGAATAAAGGAAGTTTGAGCAGACAGATATTAATAGCTTTATTCTTGAAGTCATCAATTTCCATTGATCTGCAAAGCATACATATTTAATATAACAAGTAAATCATGCTTCTTTTCATGTCATCAGCAAATCATGCATAAGAACAGTGTTCAGATTTTGTGGTTTATAAGCAGTTCATGATTTGTAACAGGATAGTTCTATATTTCATTTAAGTCACTACACATAGTAAATTCTGTGAATCACTTTGGGACATCGTGACATGAAATGTGCTGTCTCAGATACAATATTATAATTACATAAAGTTCAATTATAAACTGCTAGACCAACCTTTGAAATGTTTCAAATCTTTAGAAGTATCCATATTAGAAGAACAATATTTGGAACCCACAGACAGTACTTCGATTTGAGTTTGATTTCAAGTTTGTTTTATCTTTGAAGATAACCGATAAAGAAGAAGGATATGACTTGGATAAGTTTTGTATCCCTAAACATTATTCCGAAGATTTAGAAAGAGTCTATATTCCTCATGGGCTCATCATGGACAGGTTAGCAACCTTCATTGTATCTTGAATATACTGATAAGCTTTTTTCAAATTTAAATACAGTAGAAGCCCGTTTATCCGTAACTCGATGAACCAGCACTTCTGTATATCCGGCACACCAAAAAAAAATCCCCATTCGATAAACTTATCCGGAACAATAGCAATGGAGCATTTGTAAATGCATAAATAATAACATAATAACATAATATTGTTATTGTTAAAACTACTCTGTTGTTATCAATGTATTATCTTAATTATCAATGTTATACAATTGTGATGATTTTGACTGAATATATGTGTTGATAACTCTTTGTATTCCCACCAGTGCTATACCTCAGGAATACAAAGATTTTCCACAGCAGAAACCCAAGTACCAAAAATCCCCATTGCATGTAATCTAAAGCTCCCTTTACCTCAGCAAAATTGTCTTCACATTAGTGCCAGAACAGTATTGCAGTAGTGTGACATTTTCCATTTTATCCTTATAGACTTTGTGTGACAACACTGTTTTTCAGTTAGAAGGATTGCACTTGCTATGAATTAGGGTTGAGTCACACATTTAATAAGGACCATCTGGAGCTGGAAAGAACTAGTTCATCTCATGTGGAGAGTGGAGTCATATTAACTCACAACTGTCTTCTGATTCCACATCAAAATGGCAGTAAACTAGATGAGTCAGTAAGCTAGTTGACCAAGATAGCATCACAACTAACACTTTTATTCTTGCCTAGTGTTCACAAATCTACTTTCAAGCAAGATTTCTATCCTAGCTGGATTTATTTTGTGTGTATGTGCCCTGTAATCCATGAGCACAAATATCAGTAGACCTGTCATAGCCAACGTTAACCAATTTAGCAGAGAGCAGGGGGTCAAACCTAAAACTTTCTGTGGGGTTTAGCCACTATTTGAGCTACTTATAGCATACTTATATTAATAAAAATATTAGTTTTGTTTGTAAAAGCAAAATAATTAGTATTTAAACATTGCATTTGGCTCATTTTTTGATTGAATCCAAATATGATCTCAGCCATTACTACATGGTTTAACTCATTTGCTTTGTAAGTATAGGAAGTTACCAACAAACCCTACCATATGAATGTTGATTCACTGATCTAGTACTATTCAATTAAAGTGGATGCATTTTGTGGGTAGTTTCACAGATGCAATAATTCTATGTTCAATTCTTGGTAAACAGTTAGTTCATTCTTTGAATTGAGATTAAAATTTAGCAGGAGAAACAAAATAAGTTGCTGTATAAACATGTAAGGAATACATTGTACCCTTTATCATTTCTTCTGTTAATGTTTCAAAAGTTCAAGGTTTGCTTCTATACGTCAGATTTTTGCTGGACAAAATAAAGAGAACAGTTTCTCAATGAAACTTTACCATCTGTTACAGTCCTATCTTCAATAGTTTTTAAGCTTCCAAATGAATTGCAAAAAGTTGCAAGCTCGTATGGCCATTTCGATGAGTTGTCCAACATGTTTATGCCAACTGCTGGCACCAAAGAACATTTTTGGACGACTTGAGAACTATTTGAGCGTTTCCTGAATCAGCTCTGATGTGCTGGCAAAAACAAATCTGTGCAAAATGTTTTTTGGCAATTGAGTTCTTTTGATTTTCTTAAATTTGTTTAACAAATCCTGAGTTTAACTTGTTTAACAAGTCCCGAATCCTGTAGCTCATTGGTTAGAGCACTTGCCTTACAAGCAGGAGACCCTTGGTACAATTCCCGGCAGAGCAAACTTGGGCTAGTTTCCTTACACCACATGCTTAATAATAATCCCTCAAAAAATCCCAATAATTCATCATTTCAATCTACAATCTTGTGGGATACTGCTTGCACAATTGACTGCTGCGTTTCGCCCACATATATACAGACAATTCGCTTTACAGTATATTCTGTGAAGTGCTTTGAGAAGTCTGGAAGACATGAAAAGCGCTATATTAAATGCAAGCATTATTATTAAGTTACTATGAAAAGCAAAGTGTAGACTGCATTAATTCAAAAAAGAAAGCTGGCCCTGTATTCGTTTTTAATTTTGTTTGCTTTTATATCAACTAGTTTTTAAGCGTATACAACAACGGTATGAATGCAAGCCGATGCAAATTAGTTTATCTTTATTCACAGGACTGAACGTTTGGCCCGAGATATAATGAAAGCTATGGGAGATCACCACATTGTAGCCCTCTGTGTACTCAAGGGTGGCTATAAATTTTTTGCTGATCTTTTAGACTACATCAAAGCACTGAATCGGAACAGTGACCGATCTATCCCAATGACAGTAGACTTCATCAGACTGAAGAGTTACTGCGTAAGCACTTTTAACCGTGTACTGCAACCTTATCTGTTTGGAATATACAGCTGTTAAAACAGTTCATTTCCCCTTCATATTGTGAAATGCACTGTTTCATAGTTATAAGATAGGATATGATTCCAGACAAATGGTCTGCAATAGAGAGATTAACATTTATAGTGAGAATTCATTCCATTTCACTGTAATGTATACTCTTCAATTGTTTGATTGGAGCCAACCAAAACGATATTTTGAAACTGCGCCTAGTTATCAATTGAGTACATTTCATATTTTATTGTAACATCATGTTGATGTTTTACATATTGAATATAATTTAACATATTAAATGTGACTTCTAAAGATATTTCCTGTTATCTTAAAACTCGAAAACAACGACAAAATTACATTTGTGTAGGGTCTTTCACGTCAAGAGGACGTCCCAAGGCATTGAAACAGGAAAATTTGAATAATTGGCTTGTAAACTCTGGCTGACTGTCTTCTGCTCATTTTTTTTTCTATCCCACCCCAAAAAAATATTACCTAACGTGGTTACCTTGGTCCTAAAGGATGTGATAGACTACTCAATGCTGTAAAACTGAATGGGTGCATGCAACATCTACTCTGTAATGATTCAATATTGCATTAACCTTTAGCAAATATTGTTGAATGTAAATGGCACAAAAAATATCATTTTTAAATTGCAGAATGATCAGTCAACTGGTGATATAAAAGTAATTGGTGGAGATGATCTTTCTACATTTACTGGAAAGGTACGTTAATGTATTTTCTTGAGGTCATTTCTTATTTGATCTTATCTTGTCAATAGAAAACTTCTAATTTTGGGAAGGAAGAGATACAGTTTGTCTCAGGTGATGGCATACCTTGGAAATGCCACCCGTAATTTTTCCAATAATTCTTAGTTTTTAATCTCAAATGTTTGGTAATTCGAATCATCACTGAAATAGCGTACATCAGGAAGGAATATATTCAGCTTTATCACATAATTTGGAGCAAGTTTATTTTGGACTGCTAAGATTGGTTATATGTACACTTTTAATATAATAATTTGAATGAATCAGACATATTAATAACTTTTGCATTTGCAATTTGATAATGTCATTGTTAAATCTTTGTGACTGTTTAGATTCCTGAGGTTGGTGGCATATCAACAACAGCAACAACTTAAACTTATTAAGCGCCTTTCACGTCAGGAGGACATCCCTGAGGGATTGGGTGATGGAATTCCACAGGGTGGGAGAGGAGAAACTGAAAGCCCGGCCTCCAATGGTGGGGCGGTTCGGGCGGGGGGCTTGGAGCAGGCCAAGACCTGCTGAACGGGTGGGCTTATAGGGGGTAAGTAGGGCGGGGCAAGGCCGTGTAAGGCCTTGAAGGTGAGGACGAGGATCTTGAACTCGATCCTCTGGAGGATGGGGAGCCAGTGGAGACACAATATCAGACACAAAGCAAATTTTATTATAGTACACAATGTTGCAATATAGTTAGATGGCTACACAAAAGCTTTTCAACACATCATCCTATTGGTTTTAGCTTGCAAGTTAATGTACAATGGCATAAACAGAGTTTGATATGCATGAAAGTGAGAGAATCTTAACTGTTTACTGATACAATATTCAATATTTTACTTTTTCCCCTCTGTGATACAGAATGTCTTGATAGTTGAGGTAAGTTCACAATATTTTATTTAATCAACTACCGTGTTATAAATGTGATAGTTTATTACAATATTTCCAGCGCATGGAGTGCAGATTTTCAATTTTATAGGATTTCTGACTTATTTGTAGAAGCACAAATTTTTTAGGCAACTACTTTCTGAGCACTTAGAATTTATTTATCTGAATCCAAGCAATCCCAGTACAGTTTTTATGAAAACAAACGTACAACTTTGGCATGGATAATTACTTAACTGTTAAAACCATATTTCAGAATCAAAGTAACTTAACAACAGAAAATATTTGTAAGTTGTGTCCTCAAATTGGAATAGTAGCTTCCTCAAGATCATTCAAGTAATGGAACACACATTTGTTAAATTAGTAATATCTCATCCAAAGAACATAATTCATCGCTCCAGCCTAGACTTGTGAGCTCAAAGGCGCAACTGCAGCACCATTTTACGCCCTTGTCTACCCTCCCACCCCCCCACCACACCTCTGCCATTATTCTTCAGAAAACTAGAATTAATAGCTGTATTGATGTTCAAATGTTTTTGTTCAAAATCATGCGTTCATTAAGGCTTATTTTCAGGACATCATTGACACTGGTAAAACTATGCTAACACTTCTCGATCTGCTGAAGAAATACAAACCCAACATGGTTAAAGTAGTGAGGTAAGGTTTTACTTACTGTGAGTGCTAGCTAGCCACTTTGATTTTAAAATTATATTTGTTAGCATTGTGTTCAGTATTAAGATTGGCTAGCATTAGTATTAACTTTAAAGATAAACACTAAAAAAAAGTTTTTTTAAAAAAATGCATGGCTCTGCCCAGTCAGTTAATTTAGATTTTCAACTATCTCCATCCCTTTGGAGAATTGATATTGTTAGGAAATTGAGCTCTGGTTGAAAGTCAGCACTGTGAGTTGTACTTTTTTTTAATATTAGTTATCTTTTACTAATTAGAATAAGGTTATAATTTTCACTCTTTGTGTTTTTATTTTCAGTTTGCTGGTTAAAAGAACACCGCGGAGTGTAGGTTATCGACCAGATTGTAAGTGTAACACTTACAAGAGTTTTCTAAACTGTTTTTAAAGATTTATAAATGGTTATGGAACTCCTTTCATTTGTAATTTAGTATCACTGATGTGGTTATATAGTCTACTATTTTGGAGCACAAGTTTCTATTAAATCAAGCTGATGGTTGGAAAAAGGTAGAGGATTAGTTCTTGGTCATTGGTATATTTGATGTACCTTCCTTAAAGCACGAACTGTTCGGCGCCTTGGGGCTCCCAATGTGAAAGGTGCCATACAAATGTATTGTGAAGATTGACTTTTATGGCTCCTTCTAGAACTTTCTTACTTGCAGGCCCATGTCTTGCTTGTAGGAGCTAGGTGGGCCTTTTCTTTTAAGAATCATGTTGGATGGAGAGAGGAAGTCTGTCTGTCTGGAGTTTTGTACTTGAGAGCCTATTCCAATTATCATCCAGTTCCCCGTACTGTGCATGCGGCGATCCTCGGGGCTGTCCTCGGTCCCCTTCTCTTCTCCTTCTACATGCTCCCCTTCAGTGACATCATCTACAGACATGGGATAGTTTTCTGCATGAATGCAGATGACAGCTCGGCATCCAGACAGACTGCCTGGCTGACATCAACTTTCTCCTGCTTAACGTCAGTAAGACCGAGGCCCTCTGATTAGCTCGCATTAGCGCCTCCGCACCTCGGATGCTGGCAGCATCAGCATCCACAGCTGCAGGTCGGATCCCGACCTTACTCCCGACGTGAAAGGCACTGTATATGTGCAATTTTATTGTTGTTGTTGCTGCACATTCCACCTCACAAAGCCAGTTAGGAACCTGGGTGTCTTCTTTGCCTCTGAACTGTCCTTTCTCCTCCATATCCGCGCCATGACCAACACTGACTTCCACCACCTCCGCAACATCGCCAGACTCTGTCACTGCCTCACCCCTCAGGCCACTGAAACTCTCACCCATACATTCGTCACATCAACCTGCCCTCTCCCTCTATTCAGCGGCCTCTGGCCTGTTCCATGTCTCCCGCCCGACCTACCGTACCATTGGTGACTGGGCTTTCAACTTCTCTGCTCCCACACTCTGGAACTCAAACCCACAATCCCTGTTGTTGTTGTCATCTGTTGAATTTTAAGAAATACAATGGGGTCCTGCAGTTTACCCATTTTTAAAATAAACATATACCATAACAAATTTGTATTCTTTGCTAACCAAGATGACCTTTAATTAGTCGTAGGTTTTGAAGTCCCTGACAAGTTTGTGGTGGGATATGCCCTGGATTACAATGAATACTTCAGAGACTTAAATGTAAGTACTGTACCTTTAAAAGGTACCTTTAGTGAATCTTCAAATACACAGACCTACAAATTTAATAATGGATTTTCTTTAATTGCAAAATAAAATATTTTTTTTTTAGTTCTGTGCTGTGTATGATTTTGCTGCTACCTTACTGACTTCCCCCATAAGAATACTTTTTAACATGTTTCCGACACAACACACGGTAGATGTGGGTATATGGAACCATGAAATATTGATGCAAGAACTTCAAACTTTGTCTGCCACTATGTAGAGATGTGGGAATATAGTCTCTGGGCTCCTTTGGAGGAACATTGCTTATGGTATTTTTTATGTAGGAGAGACCATTATAATTATCCTAGATTTAGAAAAATTGGCATTGTTCTGATAATTCTGTAAATTTTATTTTAAAGGTTCTTAGTTTCCTGTTTTCAAACTTGTATCAAAAAAGCTTTGTCACGAGTGAAGTGTTCAATAACATAACCTAAAAAATGTTAGTAAGTGCATTCTTATCTTGTTCATATCTTGTTTATTTTCTTTCAGCATATTTGCGTGATTAGTGAAAATGGGAAAATGAAATACAAAGCCTAAAGACCACTCCCTGAGCAAAGGAGCTACGGATTGTTTTGCAGTTTACAAGCTCCTTCATTTCACAGGAAGTTACTGTTAATCTCATTTTACTTTGTGCTCATTGCGGTTTATGAATTTAGATTTTACAGGGTCCATAATAATCATGCTTAAGAAGCTTTATTTTTGTAATGTTAAACATAAAAGTTGAATCTATTCAATTGTATCATTACATTTAATTTTGAAGTTATTTCTCAAATTCAGTGAACTGTGTTTTGGGGAATCTGAAAAATCTTAATACATGTACTGAAGAAGAATTCTGAAATATCAAATAATTATAATGCTAGCAAATATAGCCTATTGATATAGGCTTTGAATTTGATAATTTTACCAGTTCTATCTGAAGGTGGCACATCTTGTTGATTTTCTTACATATGTGGATCTTTAGTAGAATTATCTAAAAAGGTATAGGAAACAAATGAATTTGTCATCTTTCCCACAAAGTCTAGAAATGCTTAACATTGAACTAAGACTTTGTGTTGCAAATTCTGACAATTTCAAATTAAATTAAATGAGGAAGACTGAGATTATGTGGTTTTCTTCAACCATTGCAGTAAATTGCTAAGTGATTTGAGTTAATGATACACTTGGGATCAAATTAGCTGGTACAATATCTGGATTGTGGGTGAAATGGAAAGCCAATTGCTTCCCATGAGGTTTATTGTAAAAAAAATCAAAATACTAGCACATTCCTCAGTCCATTGCCTTGTTTAAGAATGGCATTGTCAGTTTTAGGAGCAGTATGCTTACCCATCTACCTCACCACAGGTGACTTTAACCTTGGTAAAGACCATAAGGTAAAATCAGAATAGTGGAGAAAAATCAAGGATCATTCATATCAAAGATCAAAAATGATCAAAGTTGTTACTGCAGTAGATTCATTACTTACTTTGCAAAAGGTGTGTAATATCAAAAGGGAACAGATTTGCAGTCCGGCATGGGAACCCCCAAACAACATATTTAAAGTATCTGATAGGTGCTTATTTCAAATGAGGCAGACATTTTAATTCCTCGTGGAACCTCACCCTGCATTACTTCAGTAATCCAGGTCACTCACTATTCAGACTGTTTTCCCAAATTTTGCTTTTTTTTTTCCCTTTGGTATAGTTGATGGCAAAAATCTCAAAACTCTCTACTAATGAAACAAATAGCCCCATTGACGACCCTTACTAACCAGTTTATAGATCATTATTCAATTTACCTTTAGAATGGGATCTTATGATGCAAGTGATGTGACATTCTTCACATGGACTGCAACAATCCATGTATTTTCTGGTCGAAGAAGTAAGTGGGTTCCATCCGATGTCTATTGATCAGTCCTCCCTTTTTTTAACCATAACAAATGAACTTTTATATTTTTTCTTCACCTTCATTCAACTTACATTTTAATAACCAATTGCCAGTCGGTGAGGAAAGCTTTCTTTGCAATTTTATCCTTGAGAGCTAAGCACCCTGTGAATCCATTGGGATACAACATCTTTTCCCGACACCACATTATCTGTGCATCAAAGTACATCTACATCAAATGTAAACATTATAAGATATTACAGTATTCACTCTTCTCTTAACACTTTTGAATGTATCACAACCTTAAATTATGTTAGCACTCATTGCAGTTTATAAGCAACACCTGAAATTTCCTTAAAGCTTGGCTCCACTTCCATCCTCGATCAGTATTAACATTGTAACAGAATAGTTCAAAGAAGAAAGATCTATGTTCCATTAGAAACAACTGCAATCAAGACAATAGTTTTACAAATTTTAGTTACCGGTATTGGTATTTGCATCTGAATTAACTTCAGTTTTTTTTTAAACTCGCCCCCCGAGCGACTATAGGATAATGAACCACAGAGTAAGGCTGAATGGCTGACAGCCTATCAATAAATGGGTGGGGGTGCGATGAGAGAACCTTTGAATTGAGTTGATAAAACAGAATATTGATGAATGTTAAATTCTTTATAAAGTTTTGTTTCTATTACAATATATTGATTTTATGACTTATTTATGGCATGGAGATTGATATCGATGGATTGCAATCTAGTTTATCAAAAGTGAAAAAAACAACTTATTGTGTTGCCCCTCAGGACTGTTTTGTAATGTAAATCAATCTGTGCTTGTGCTGGCTAACATATTGATTTTACTGTGTAAAAATGTTTGGCAAATGTTGAAAGCTAATTATGCTGCTGAAATGAAATTTACTTTACTGAAAGAATGAGTTGATTTTTTTCTGTCCGGCTTGAGTCTGAAACACTGACTCTCGAGACGTCCTCCTGACATGAAAGGCGCTATACAAGTGTAATTTTGTTGTTGTTTTAGAGAACAGTTGTGCTGCATCACAGAATTTCACAATTTGTGTTTTTCAAAGGAACCAGCAGATTCAGGCACAAGGTGTAAATCCCCTTTGATTTTGCAATTTGTATCACGAGATCCAGTTCATTTGAAATGCAGATATTCCATCATACTATGTTTGCACATCAGAGTGAGAAAGTGTTTCATTCGTAGAACTTTGATCCTGATGCATAATAGAATATTACTGGTTCCAAACTTACTAAAGCTCTGCCTCAAACACAGTAGAAAATGATGTTTGTTTTACACCTGTGTCAAATCAAATGGCATTGATGTGAATTAGCATAATTAGTAAATAACTTGAGTTTACATCAGCAATTTATAAATGAGAGCCATATTTAAAAAGGATTTGAGTTAATCCTACATGTAAAACTGCTTTTTACCTAGTTTGTTTATTTTGACAACAGTAAACCACTACAACCATTGGCCAAATCATTGACAATTTTTTCCCCAAAGAGATAAACACAATAGAGACATTTCTCCTGGCAGGGGAAAATCTTATGCAAATTTCTTTACTCCTGATTACAATCCCTCAATAAAAAAAATAGTCACTTCAATCGATGAGCATTTATGGGACACAGCTGTGCACATTTGGCTGCCACTTTTCGTCCACAAATATACGATTCACTTTACAATATATTCTGTGGAGTGCTTTAAGATGTCTGAAAGACATGAAAAGCACTATATCAAATGCAAGTTTTTAAAAAATTATTTCCATTTGTTTAACCCCCCACCCCCCCAATCTTTTCCCTTGATGAATTAAGTACCACGATCTCCATTACCACAATGAAGCATTGCCAACATGGCAAAAGCTATACCAATTTACGTTTTCAAATACAGCTTATATGTAAGTTGTATTTGAAAATGTATTTGAAGAAAGGAAAATTTTAATTTTGGTTTTCCAGATTGATGAATGAAAAAGTAAATCATCTCGCACACAATCTGAGAGTGGGTCTTTTCATTTGGTAGGTGAGAAAATTAGTAGTAATAATAATCATTGGCAAGTTTAAGTGCCAATAATAATCCCTCCAAAAAAAAACACAATAAAATTGGTCATTTCAATCCACGACTGTGTGTGGGACACTGCTGTGCGCAATTGGCTGCCGTGATTCGCCCACAAATATATACAGTCAATTCACTTTACAGTATATTCTGTGAAGCGCTTTGGGACGTTGATAAGATGTGGAAAGCGCAATATCAAATGCAAGGATTATTATTATTATTAAGTATACAAATGCAAAGAAGACAACTACTGCCCAACTTGACAGTAAAGTGTTCTTTAATTCATTGACGGTTATTTGATAATAGTAGTTGTGGCATCTAGTAGGTCTGTATTCAAGAGTTGTGACGGGAAAACATATTTTCGAAACACAGTACTGAAGGACATTCAGCCCTGGTACTTGTTCTGAATCTTTGAAACAACAATCTATTCAGTCCTATTTACCTGCTCTTTCAATTTACCCCAGTTTGACAGCAAACTCATGTAATGTTCAACATATTCTACTTTATCTAATAACACAGTGACTTTGTTGGGAGTGTGTTTAACATCCAATCCTAAATGAGTAATGTCCACTGGAAGTAGGAGCAAAGGTTTGTGGCTACAGTCGACTAGAAACTGTTTTACAATGTAGCCAGCGAGATGACCTTACGTGGAGAGTGCCAAAGAAGCCGTCAGCAGCGTCAGGATGATTGTGAAGTGATTAATGTCACTGACAATGATACGTCACAAGCCAGCATATTTTGTTAAATATAATGCAACTCATTATAGCATTGTATGCAACACTTGTTAGCTGTTTGCTCGTTCGCTCCAGGAGAAAGTACTGTATATGCGGTGGTCTGTCCTTTTTGTTGGTCAGCAGGTTAGTGTCCTACGCATGTGAAAACCCATTGCCATGCTCAGGAGTATTTAAACCAAACACAGTTCCACGCATCCCATGTATATGGAAATTCCAGGGATAAATTATTGGAATGGAATGTACACGTTCTCCCTGGAGGGATGCATCCTGCTCACCTAATTCCTGAAGGTCTTAGGCACAGGTTAGGGACCTTCACGAGCGTTCCTTGGGATCTAATTTGCTAAAATTGCAGTTTGCCATTGATATCGCTGTCTGGCAAGTTTTCCTGCTGCTTGTCCACCTACGACCACCCTGGCCATTAGCCTGCACCAAGCTCCCTGACCACACCACTCCCACCCTCGCCCGGCTCCACTGGCTCCCCATCCCTCAGAGGATCGAATTCAAGATCCTTGTCCTCACTTCCAAGGCCATTCACGGCCTTGCCCCCACCCACCTCTCCGACCTATGAACCTCCCCCTCCGTTCTGCTCACGTCCACCGCCCAACCCGCCCTACCATTGGCAGACGGGCTTACAGCCTCTCTGCCCCCACACTCTGGAACTCCATCCCAGTCTCTTCTCGCTTCCTCCCTCGCCTCCTTCAAGGCCGGTCTCAGGACCCTCCTTTTCGATCCTACCCCCTGCTGCCCTCCCAGCTCTCTCCCACCCTCCCACACGACTCCCCGCCCCTCCCCCTTGACTCCAGACTGTTCAGCGCCTTGGGACGTCCTCCCGACGATAAAGGCGCTCTCTGAATGTAATGTTGTTGTTTGGCTTGTAGGATGAACATGAGCTGATTGTGGGACGGGCTCCCTTGTCCTCTCACCAGCCACGGTCTGCCCTTCCAGGTCCCCCCGATGAGCTGGGCTGTGTTGAACCAGCATTTGCCCTGGAGTATTGAGGATAGCGACGGCTCAGGAACCGGAGACGGGCCACAGAATGGACCCGACTTCGGTCGGGAAGGCAGTGAATCGGTCCACTCGCCGCTGCCTTCGAGTCATCTGTCTGTACGTGCGGTGCGTGCGTGCGTGGTTCCAGGCAGGAAAGTACGTACGTACGTACGCACGCACGCAGGCAGTCACGCACGCACGCACGCAGGGTCCGCGCAGCCGCAGTGTGAGTGAGCGAGCGTCAGTCAGTCAGTCAGTTACCGGGAAGCACTAACCGCCAGCGGGTCGCGCGCGGTTTGTTTTTCCATCCGTTCCCCTTTTTTTTAATATATTATTTTCTGACAGTCTGCCAAGGAGAGAGAGAGAGGGAGAGAAAAGAAAGAGTGAGAAAATTCCATCCCCACCCCAAAAAAAATTATATATTATTATATCTATCTTATCTCCCACCGTCCGTCCACATTATGTCCGAACCCGATCGATTAGAAAATCACAGAATAAAAAACTTCAAAAACAAGGGCCGCGATGTGGAGGTACCGTAACTCCCCCCGTTTTATTTTAGGGTGGGCGGGGGGTGGTTGTCGTTATGTTTTTTAAAAAGAATGCTGCAAGAAAATCGGCACGTTTTATTTAATATCGAGGGGGCGGATTCCCTCTTCCTTCCCCCCCCACCCCCCTTCACTCTCACCCTCCCCTCCAAAGAGCGGCCTTTTCAGGCCTCGAAACCCGGGTCCCCGCCCGTCCGCCGCGCTCTCCGCTCTCAGTTAGCCGGCTTTTGCTTGTTTGTCAGGCCTGGCGGGGTGGTTGCTGTTTGGTTTAATGCGGGAAGCGGTTGGTTGTGTGTGTGTGTGTGGAGAGGGAGGGAGGGAAAGGGCGAAGCCGCCGCCTAGATTATTATTTAGGAAAAATGCGCTGTGGAGGCGGTGCGGCCCTGCGGGAGGAAAGAAGGGAAAATACTGTACAATAAATACCTGGTGGGGGCGGCAGCTCAGCGACTCCCCCACCCCCCATCTCGCCTTCATTTAATTTCACTTATTTGGGGGTAACTGGCTCAATGCGAAATGATCACGTACTCTTCCCCCCCCACCCCCACCCGACACACACGTTGATAAAATGAGGTTCTGACGATGATGGTGGTGGTCCTTCTTTTGAAACTGCATGCAAAATACTGTACTTGTAGTGCGAAAGAGTAGAGAATCAGTCAATTTGGTTTGCAAGTCTTTTTTTAATTACTTGTCCATCGTTGGTCTTTTTTTTGGCGGGTGGGGTGGGGGGCGGGGGGAACTATAGTGCGATGCCAGTGCTTTCAAGGGACCCAGTGAATCACACCATTCGTCTTCAGCACAGTGCCCTAAAAAATGTAAAACATTATGAGCCATTTTTGCATTCTGAATTGAAGCTCCTTGGGTATTATTCAAAGCAACCCCCCAAAAAGTGTTGCTGTAATATTTGGTTGTACTGTATTTTGAAACTCACTCATTTTGTGCTGTTAGATAGTGTACAAAATACGATGCAGTGTAATCAGTACTGGATCCTATATTTTGTGGTTTTGCACGAGTCAATTATTCCTGATGCTTTCCTCACTTTCTATACTTACTATAAGTTTACATCGAAATTTTAAATTACATACAAGTAATCCTTTGATTTTTTAAATGATCCATAAGCATATACAGTATGCAAATTTGAACCTCATTATAATGGTGGATACTAATTAAAACCAACTTTATTGTAACACTGCAGAAATGTGCTCAACCAGTAAACATACAGTAGCAACCAATTTTGTTTTGTTAATTTTTGCAATTATATTTTCTCCTCCCCTTCTACTGTGGTATTCAGTTTCATAAAGCCTGTTTGCCTCCAATATCTTGCCAAAGTAGCTCAAATTGCATGACAGTTACTGTCAGCAATCTATTCAAGACAGATTCTATCATCCCCTGTCTACTCAGGCATGTGCATCTCTGCCAGGGGTCACCAGGTAGTGCAGTAGTGGGACGTCTGGCTGACTATTTTTCCTAACCTGGTTTAAGTTCAAATGCCACCCTGGTTGACATCAGCAAACGCAGGGCACGTAGATTTGACATCTTTGGTAATAATGGTTAGAATTGAAAGATTTCCTTTTTAAGGGTTTAAAAATATCACCCTTCGTGGCTATGCAGCAATTTTATAATATTTGCAATATTTATTCACTTGTAAATGTAATAATAATGTTTTTATTTATGCATATCTTAGCTCTGATAAGGATAGCACTGAATATGCGATTTTGACTGCATCTACAATTAATATAACAATATTTTATATTATAATATGTTATAATACATAACATAATATATTATGTTCAGCGTCTAGTTCTTAACCCACATTCTTAGGTGCAATATGGATCATTTGTAATCAGTGTAGATTGATTCTTTGCTGGGGGCTTGAATGTACTACAGTGTTTCTACCTTCTATAGCTTCTTAACCGGAACTTTAACAGGCAAAAAATTAGCAACTACCATTGATTCTGCAGATCATTCAGAACTCTGCAGTTTGTGTCCTCTCCTACACTAGGCACTGTGACCCTATCAACCCCATCCTAGCCCAACTCCACTGGCTTCACATCACACAGAGGATACAGTTCAAGATCCTGGTCCTCACTATGAAAGCCTTCAATGGCATTGCTCCGCCATACCTCTACGACCTCCTAACCCCCTATCAACCCGCCCATTCCGCTCAGTGGGCTCAGGTCTGCTTCACGTCCCTGACCTGATTCACCACTCCATTGGCTGGTGGATCATCAGCCATTCTGCTCCCAATCTCTGGAACTCCATCTTGCAGTCCCTCTGCTTCTCCCCCCTCCCCAGCCTCTTTCAAGACCCATCTCAAGACCTTTTTTTGACCGTGCATTCAGTCACCCTCCTTCCACCCAGTGCTTCACTCTCCACCCTCCCGACTCCCAGCTCAGGTCTGAAACCTGGAACACTGATTGGGGCATCCACCCGATGTGATAGGCGCTGTACAAATGTAATTGTTGGTGGTTACAACAAATTTCACAACACACAGGAATGTTGCCTATTTTATTCTCTGAATGTTATTTACTATTTATTCAGTTGTTTACATTGATTGACGGTTGTAAACTATATAGATGATGAATTAGTATTGAGGGAATTGCTTCCGTTAACAGTACTATCTATTGGTGCAGTTTTATCATATGCACTGTAATCAATATTTTTGGTTGAAAGATAAAGAATAAAATGTCCTGGAAAAATTGAGAAGTTTTGAAATGTTTTCTGCACAGTAATTGCAAGATGTCTTATTAGATAATCATCTTACATTACGTCTTCACATTTGAAGGATCTCACACTGTTGATCTTGGGCATTTTGCAATAGTGTCTGGTCTTCCCAAATAGAAAGTTACAAATGTTGTTTCTAATAAAATATTGAAATATATTTTCGGTGTTCGGTCTGGGTGCGTAATATGCTAAACATTAAAAATATGCTGTAATTTGAAGGGGCAAGAGTTCATTTGGTACATCATCACTTATTACTGTTTTGTAATTGCTCCAGTAATCAAAGTGAATAACATTGCACTATCTGTCCTTTCATGTTGCAGACTATGAGAAAACAGAGAAATGAAATTACTATTGAATTGCGAAAGGTAAGCAGTATTGTCTGATTGTGCATGAATTCAGGCTGAAATAGTCACATCTGGAACTTCTTTGGGTCTGTGTTTTCCTTACAACAATCTGCCTGAGCAGAGGATTGGCCTATTTCTAGGTCTTATCTGAGACCCAGATTTCAATTGTGTACAAGATTTTAGCTACAAATTTATATCCTGCCACTTAATGAATCAGCACGTTAGGACCCCATTATTCTGTTCCCCTATGTTGTTCTGTTCTCTTTATATTAAAAGGATTGTGGAGTGGCGATACATGTAGTTTATTGAAACAATATTTTCATTTGAAAAATGTTTTATAGTTCCAAAAGTTACTTTACTTCTAAATCATTCTTAAAAAAACCATTAATATACTTTTTAAACTTTCTTTCAAGCAACAAAAAAGAGTATTTCCAAAATATAGAACAATATGTGTCCATCTTGTTTATTTTGTGCAGCATGAATTACTTTTGTTTGGGAATGTGTTCCATGTATTTAGGGAGAAGACTGGCGAAATAGAAAAATTCTAATTAATAGCACTGGAAGCTTTTTGAAACCTGCACCGTTTAGACCTGCTTTCATAATCTATATCAAATAGTCTTCATATATCTGTATTTTAAAGATCTGGATAATGTCTCTAAATCATTTTCTCTTGAGAAATTCAGGTTTGGAGACCTCTTCATAACCTAGACTGTTGAATCTTGTATTCATCCAATTTTAACTCCTCTAAACCACTCTTGTGCTTCACTTCATTTTTATGTCTACATTTCATGTTTCAATAGGTAATTCTTTACGTTTGTGCAAATTAAAATCAATCCATTAGCAAACTATTTGTACATTATTTTTCTTATGTGACCCTCCCACATAGTTTATCTTCAGAAAATGTAATTTAGGAATAGCTTGAACAACAAAGGACCAAGAACAGCCCCTGGTGGAACAACACTAGTTTTGCAATTTGGATCTAAATTTAGTCATGAATTGAGCAGTGTACTTTAATCTAACATGGTAAAAGTTGTATAGTATAAAGATCCCATTCTAGGGTGGAATTGATGCATTATATTTCTACAATAAAATTAATTACACAAAATGAATTCCACAAAATAACTGTCCAATAGTGCTTCTCATCGTCCAAGCGCTAGCTGTCCTATTCCAGAAGTAAAACATCTTGGGATAGAGAAAACTGCCATTGTCTGCTTTCTGCTTCTAAAATTGAAAAGGAAATGAATTGGAGAAGACTCCCATCATTTAATCAAACAAAACATTTCACTGTCACTTTAGAGAAAGGAGTGACATCTTCCAGAATGGAAATGTAAGTTTTAGCTCTTGACCGATATGTGTGGCTGGAAATTAAATAAGATGACAACTTCAACAGGGTGATGTGAAACCAAATGTTATCTTTTAATTTACTTTGTTTCCTTCCATCCGACTTGAAAAAGCGTCTCTACAAATGTCATTTTGTTGTTGTTTTCTATCAACCTCTACAATTTCATTTGCATGTAGATTTCAATCTATTGCATTTGAAGCAGTATTGTCCAAATACAACAACAAAAATAAAATTACATTTGTATAGCGTCTTTCACGTCGGGAGGACGTCCCAAGGCACTGGACAGTCAGTATGAGACCTGTGTTCGAATCCAGGCAGATCAGGTCGAAACCTTGGGCACGTTTTCTTACTCCACACCTAATAATAATCCCTCCAAAAAGAACCACAATAATAAAATTGATCATTAAAATCCACGACTGTTTGTGGGACACTGCTGTGCGCAATTGGCTGCCGCGTTTTGCCAACAAATATACAGTCAATTCACTTTACAGTATATTCTGTGAAGTGCTTTGAGACGTCGATAAGATGTGAGAAGCGCTATATCAAATGCAAGGATTATTATTATTACTTCAGACCCAAGATGGTGCCAGGATCTGGGAGGGTATACAGTATATTCATTTCAATTATGGGGGGACATATAAAGAGCAGTTTTGTTTAGCTCTGATCAGACGGATGATAGTATAACTTCCTTCCAAGGTAACAGCTGAAATATATTTTTTCAATGCATGATAGTTTGTTTGCCTTTTGCTTACTGCTTTGGCAGACTATAATTGGATTAACCCTAACCTGGATTCACCACACCAGCAAGGCTAATAAGCCTGTACAGATCTCAGAACTTCTAATAAGTATCAGGCTTTTGATAATTCTTAAATGGCTAAAATACTTTAAATAGAAGTTGGGACAGAGATGAAAATATATCCTTGCCCTTACCTCTCTGGATATTGGTACAGTAATATGTACTATTATTTGTCCTTTCCCACACAATTCCCTGAAAATATTGTTTTTAGTTTTGTGAAAGAATCTGTTGCCATAGATTACTATTGATTTTAAAAGGAAATTGAAAGTTGTTTAATTCCTAGTTGTTTTAGCCCGTAGTTGCAACAGTCCAAACTCTTGGTTCATAATGCTACATTTTCAAGTTGTCACAATGGATTGTATTTGCTTGTCCATTTTAGTACATCCTTAATTTGATATGTTCAACTCATTTAAGCATAATATGTATGAATATGGAGATAATAATGGGCCAATGAAAAATATTGATGATACATTTTGAAGGGAATAGCCTTGAAGTAAGATTTACTTATATTACTTCAGAATCCCAAGAATTTTAAGTTCACAGAGAAACATTCAAGAGCTTCAAGGGAATCATTATCAATTAAGTAGTACTGTATGTCCTGAAGGATTGAGAAACAGCAAATAACTTCAAATATGTTTGCTTCCATTTCCTTTTTGTGGACTGACAGATAAATATTGTAGTACCACTTTTATTATATAAATGACTAATGTTGTATCTTTATGCTCAACCTGATGGCTGCATCATGATTGGTAGGATGTGGGTTTGTGCCTATAAATTTCTACAAGTTCCAGGTACTGTATTGACTCAACTACCTAGTAAATGTGCCAAGAGGATACCAGGTGCTTCCTTAAACGAGGGAAGAAAATTTGGAGGCCAAGGCAATCCACACTCATCTCCTGGCAGCTGGCTAAAGAGCTGAATTGGCATAGATTGGGCAACAACGACCCAAAAAGAAGTGGAGGATAAATAATAAATCTGTTGTCCCATAGAAGCAAGCAAAACTTTGCATGTGTCAACTATGATTAACTACGTGACAATTGAACTGATTTTAGGCACCAATTAATTGTAAACATGGGTTTTCTGCATTCAGTTTGGATTTTGCTGACGGGATACTATGTGATTAATTGGATTATAGGGAATACCTTGATATTTTTATGAGTGAGATTGCTTTCAAATTTGAACCCCCAAATCTGCAATTAAATCCTGAAAAAATATTTTTTTAAACTGTTTACAGTGCAGTTTTTTATTCTTTAAAGATCATAATAAATTTTCCTCCAGTAGCAAAGTTATTTGAGTGCTTTCAGTATTAATGTTGAACTTCTGTTTGGATCACATTCTTTAACAAGATTGCTTTGAAGATAATCATTACAAGTGGTAGCTTTTAACTGTATTTATAGACTATATTGTTGTCTAAGTAATCCTTAGATTATTTAGTAATCCTGCTATTTACATGATAGTTTTCCAGACAGCAGTATGAATGTGAATTTATTGCTGCAGAATTTTGTTTAAGGAATTTTGTTTAAGTTTTTTTTAAAAAACTGTCTTGGGTTATAGTTGTCTACAATTAGTTTGCTTGTCAAGTAATCTTTTTGGCTAGGAGAAGCATGAGGAGACATTAATCAGAATCACATTTTTTTAAAAATGCAGTTCTGCTTTATATTTGAAAGAAAAAATGATTTAGGCATTCAGTTGGATTCATTTGGATAGAATTCTAATTAACTTACTTTTTACTATCCATTCAGTAAATTTGTATTTGGGAACTCCACATTTCATACTAATGTTTTTGTGAACCTGGAAATGAGGACTTCAGTTACGAAAGGATCAGCTATACTTAAATTCCAGTTAACTATTCACTAATAATATGTGCAAGAAAAATAAATATTGCCACTTTTATTTAAAGGAAATGGCTACTTGTTCAAAGCTGGATTTTATTTCCCAATCCTTCAGATAGATGTTTTCATTAAAAACACTGTCAGGAAGGCAAGCTTGGCAAAAGTAAATGTGCATTTTTCTCTGCATGTGTGCAGCAGAAGGCATACATGTTAGTTTTAGAACACAGGAAATGGTGTTTAGTGATGAAAAGTAACTTGGAAAAAAGTAAAGAGAATGAATACAAATTTGATCCAAATGAGATTTAATATCTAAGGCAGAGTTCTAAGCTTAAAATAACTGAGAAGTGCACCTGTTCCTTGATATAAAAATTTGAGAACATAAGGTAAATACATTACTTAGGCACCAATATTTGTGGTTAGCTTCGAACAGGCACTTTTCTGCAAGCTGAGCAGAAGTTCTGGATAGCATTTTCCAGTCAGTAAAAATTTGTAAATTTACAAATATTGCAGATTGATACTTGCTGCATTAAAATTATTATAAATAACAAAGTTAGTACGTAGTTCTAAGTAAAACATGTTTAACACCCATGTTAAAACAAGTTTAAGTTTATGTTCCATTTTCCTACTTGACGAAATATTCCAAATTTGCTGCATCAACAATTTTTTTTGTGTACCACTGATGTTTTCTCTTGATCACCCCTTTTCGACGAACAATTGACCTTGTGTTTTTGTGGTTTACATGGTTGCATATAATATATTGTACATTTACTTAACAAAAATGGTTAGAAACCACACACACAGATTTTAGGGAAAGCGTGTCTTATTTTGGAGAGCATTTGTGCTGAAAACTTCAATTATTGAATGTTATTGTTGTTATTTGTTTTGTCAGTTTTCTCTCCTCTTCCCCTCCTGAAGGTGCTGATCTTGCTTGGCTTTGGTTCCACAAACGCTAGCTACCCTCAGTCAAGTAGCTATTTATATGTGAGCCTAAACTATGACCACACTATTTAACTGATGGCAATGCCAGATCTATTCTATAGACACACATTTTCCAGCAGGGATTCAGTAGAAAGAAATCAGATGAAGCAAATGTCTGATTTGCTTCCATCCTTCCTTGTCCAATGGCATTGAGGTTAATTGTGGGAAATGTATATTTTGAATTGAATAATGTAGAAGTTCAAAAGGATGTGACTTTGTGCAATGACATTACTATTACGCAAGTTAAAATATCCACAGCTGGATAAGCTTAAGCAATTATCAGTTGATCGATTGAAGATGATAACATGAATAGATGTCAACAGAGATTCTGGATGGTCTGTAGCTTGTGTAAGGAGGACCTGGGGAGAGAGTAGGACATTAGAATGTTGAGCCCGGAGGTGATGAAGATATAGATGAGGGTCTCAGTATCCTGAGACTCCCTTTAGCAACTCCCTTTGCTAGCAAACTCCAGCCTACTTCACTTCCCCATCTACAACAAAATGAAAGTTTCTATCAGGGGTGTGGAATAGTATACTTTTATATTAAGTATTGGTCATTTATTGATGTGCTGATAAACATTTCAGTGTTAAAGTTATGTTTTTTAAGATAATTTTTTAAATTCTAGAATAAGAGAGATGAACATTTGCTAAAGAAAAGAAATGTGCCGCAAGAGGAAGGATTCGATGACTCTGATATTGATGGCGATTACAGAGTGGTGAGTACATCAGATATTTGGAGTCCATGTTAGAATTATACAAAAAATGGATGTTTAAGGTTGAAATTTGGTTGATTTGAAATTGTCTTGCAGTACTCACTATCTAGACTTATTGGTGTGACCACTGAGCCCAAATAGTCTTTAACAAATCGGCCAACAACATTTCATAACAGTTGGGTCAACCAGTTTACGATTTTCAAACAGTTGGCCACTATTTGAACAGATTGATGGTTTTGGATCACAAATGAGGTTTTCTCAGATCCAGCTGCAGATATTCATGTATTTTCCCCCGAAAATAATGAAATTCATGAATCTTTTATCTGGTGTAAAACCGGAAGTGAACTTCTGTTATGAAGGAAATCGAGATATCTACTTTTCAGACCTGAATATCTTCCACCAACACCAAAAAGAGAGAATTGAACTTATTTTCGTAACCAAAGCTGATCAGGAAATTATTTTTAAATGTTTATATGTTGCATTCGGTGGGTTTATACATGAGTATTTCAAAATTATATAGCTGTGGTATTGAGCAATTTGTGCCTACAATATCAGGCATTTATTTTGATAGCTGAAATACATTGGAATAAAAAAAATAATTTAGTCCTGTCTCCGCATCTGAAGGAAGAAAACATGAAAACAGGAGGATTGTGTTGCAGAGGAATTAATCAAGAGTGTAAATTCTAAAAATGAATAATCATTGAATAGGAATTCCAAGAATTAGTTGTGGTGGAATAAATTAAAGGAAAGTAATATTATAATGATCTTGCCTTGTGTTTAATAAAAAGTGAAGTAATTTTAGTTGGAAAAACTTTCATTTTTCTTAACTGTATTTGCTAGGACAGAAATATAAGTGTGTTTTCTATTCTCTTGTAGCAATCGATCACACTGTCGGGGATTGTTCAGGTATGTGCTTACTGAACATAAGAATGTATTTAAATAATAAATTTGCTAACTTTGCAACATACAATTTTCCATTATAAGCAGATTCCATCAAGATTGGTGATTTTACCAACCAGTGGAACATCGTGCCCTAGCTATTGCTAAATTATTTGAATTGTCTAAATTACCAGTTTTAGTTTCAACTGCTTTGTCATGCAACATTTTATTATGTTTTTCTATGATCTGCTTCGCTTTAGCAAAAAATATATTTTAAAATTCCTGTAGACCTTTTGAGGTACTTTTAAATTCCCTTTTGCTTCATTAGTTATTTTTAAGTTTTAAGATGCATTTTATGTATTTGTGTAGGGTGCTTCCAGTGACAATCCAATGATACAGCTCAGTGCAGTTCAAGCTGCCAGGTAATGACTCTGTTTCCTGGTATACCTTTCTTGGAATATCTACATTATGAGAATAAATTAAATATCTTGTGCATCTTGTACAATTTATTTTCTCCCCCACATGGTAAAGTGCCTCACCTCTATTTGGTGTCCACCCCTAACCTACCAAATCCAGAGATTTATTACATTGGTAGATCATGAGGATGTGCCTCTGTATAACCACAACTATTGGTTGACTAATATATCATAATCTTTGATATTATTTGTTGTTTTAAATCTTTACTAGGAGAGCAGCTACTATTTATAAATCTCAATACTTCATATTGAGATATGCCTTTTTAAAACAAATACCATAGTATTTACAGACAGTGGAGACAAGGAAAATTAACTTAAATACAGCAGTTTTCAGTGTTTTGAAAGTTAACTTGGTTTATTGGCCTGAGAAATAGGACTCATTAGATCAATATCGCTGGTAGAATTGATGCATCTTATGATGTGTCTTGTCAGTATGTTTTTGTTCAGTTCCTCATGCTGCACGGGCACCCAAAGTGCTAATCCAGTGGTAGATACCAAATTGGGAGTTTTAAGAGTGGTAATGGTAAAAGGGTTCTCTACCTGGATTTTCATACTGTGTACCTTTGAAGTAATGAGAAATCCAAATATTTAATCAAAATTTCCTTGGAGGTTTGCATATAGAGTATATGTAACAGGATCAAGTATATCAATAATGACTAAGTCAAGAATTTGTTTTTTAGAATAATTTCTGATAGAGATTCATTGAAAGAGGACCCAGTCAAGCAACTCATAAGTAAAGCTGCAAGTCCCCACTGATGTCATTTCCTGAGCACTGACATTACTTCCCATCACCACCCTGAATTGATACCAGTGCCATTTGTGCACAATGCACATACCCTTAGTACACAAAAAGTTAAGTTTTTGTTTAGTGTGGGACACAAGATAGCCATTGAATCCTGTGCTTTAATGAGGCCTCATTCAATTCCTTGTTTTAATGTTGCAAATCTATTCATTCTCTTCTGTACTTTGTTTTCAGAAAGTTACTGTCAAGTGACAGAAATCCCCCCATTGACGACTTGATCAATTCAGGAATATTGCCAATCCTTGTTCAATGCCTTGAAAGAGATGAAAGGTATGCATTGTGCTTATATTGATATCCAAATGGGCATATGTTTATGGGATTGCTAATTACCAAATTATCCATTTCTGTTATTACAAAGCTTATAAAACTAAGAATTATAAATTCTAATTCAACGTGAGGAATATTTGTATAGCGTAATTTTTTATGTAATTGTTGACATTCTCTTCTGTTCTCTTGTACAGTCCTTCCATCCAGTTTGAAGCAGCATGGGCATTGACGAATATAGCATCAGGAACATCCGCACAAACACAAGCTGTAGTCAAAGCTAGTAAGTCATCAAATTATCTGTAATGTTCTTTACACTTCTGAAACTGCTGTAGTATATTTTTGCTCAAGACATAGTCACCAGCTATCGTTAGATACTTTGCCCAAACGGCTATTCTTCTTGTTAGGGTTTCTAACTTTGAAACACATCACAGTGATTCTGATCTCACCAGATGTCCATGCAGTACGTTCCAGCATAAATCAGTGGATAGAATTCAAGAGTTGCTTCATAACACATTGAAGCCAATTGCAGTGCCCCAATTGCTGCTCCAGCTGAGTTAGCACAGACGAAGTTTCAGCCTAATTCTATTGGTCTGGATAGTTTATTGCTGTCTTTATACAATAGGTCATTAGTAGACCTTATTGCTCTTAATTGTTTTGTAGCCTTATAATGCAGTAGAATCTGAATTATCTGGCCATGAAAATGTCAGAACTCAATTGCTATTTCAAAGGAACATGGATTCACACCTAATTAACCTATTTTTTGTTCCCTTTGTAATCCAGATTTACCTCAAATTCAAATTAATGGGCTACTCATCTAATCGTTATATATGGAAAATTGATGGCATAGATGAGCTCTATGTTTGCCGATACATTCACTTCACAGATTATAAATAATTACAAATAAAGTGCTTTAAGATTTTTGTTTATATGGAAGGTGCTATATAAATGCAAGTTATTGTTATCACTGGTGACTATTTTATTTTTATTGTATTTTTATTTTGTATCAGGTTTGGCCATTTAATTTTTCTGATCTTTTGACATTTGGAGTGTTGCATGCACCTTGGGACAACCTCCCGACATGAAAGGCTCTATAAATGTAATTTGTTGTTGTTGATGCGGTATACTAGGGTCCGTCGATATCGAAATTTTCCGATATCGGTTTGCCCGTATCGATATTGCGGGATTTTTTTCCAGTGCGCATTCCAGTGCGCACGCACACTGGAATGCGCGCGCATTCCAGTGTGCGTGCGCATTCGGATATCGACAAGGTAAGTTGAAAAAGTCCGCATTATACTGATATATCGATATATCGCCGGTCACGATATACTGATATTTGCGATATATCGATTTTTTTTTACATATCGAATTTTTTGATATATCGATATATTTTAAATTCCAATATCAACATATCGATATGAAAATTATATTGGATATAACTGATATATCGCCGGACCCTACGGCATACTAGGGTCCGGCGATATATCGCTAACACCCAATATAATTTTCATATCGATACGCCGATATAGTCATTTCAACTAGGGTCCGGCGATATATCGCTAAAACCCAATATAATTTTCATATCGATACGCCGATATAGTCATTTCAAAAATATCAATATATCAAAAAAGTCGATATATCGAAAAAATCGGGATGCGTACGCACTGAACTACAAGACCCAGAATGCTCATCTCTAACCACAATGCACAGACCGAGGTGCAAAGCCGCCATATTGTATTCATAGTACTCGAATACAATATACAGGTATGCAAGGGATGGCAGGGGGAGAGAGACTGCAGTGGGGTGGGGGTGGGAAAGAGGGATGGCGGCGGGGGGGGGTGGGGGATAGAGGGGCGGGGGGGGGAGAGAGGGGCGGGGGGGGAGGAGGAGAGAGGGACGGCGGCGGGGAGGGGGGGGGGGAGGAGAGAGGGACGGTGGTGGGGGGGGGGGAGGGGAGGGAGAGACAGGGTGGTTGTGATAATATACAGATAGATAGAGATGGGGGGGATGTGAGAGAGGAGAGAGACACAGAGACACAGACAGAAAAACACAGAGATGGAGAGAGTGAGTGTGAGAGACACAGAGAGAGAAAGATATTTACCTCCTGAGGAGATAGGCCCCGAATGCGCACATGCGCAGTACGAAAACCCCTAAAATATCGATATTTCGGTATATCTCGATATGAGCCCATCGATATATCTAAATCGGAAAATTTCCATATCGACGGAACCTACGGCATACCATACCTCAATTGGATTAAAAACTGTAGCTCAGTGGTTAGAGCACTCACCTTGCAAGCGTGAGACCTGTGTTCGAATCCAGGCAGGTCAGGGTGAAACCTTGGGCAAGTTTCCTTGCTCCACACGCCTAATAATAATAAAAAAAACACAATAATAAAATTGGTCATTTCAATCGAACGACTGTTTGTGGGATACTGTTGTGCGCAATTAGCTGCCGCATTTCGCCCACAAAATATACAATCAATTCACTTTACAGTATATTCTGTGAAGCGCTTTGAGATGTTGATAAGATGTGAAAAGCGCTATATCAAATGCAAGGATTATTATTATTAAAACCTCTGATGAGGATGGTTGTAAGCGACTCATTTTTAGATCGCTTGCCTATTATTCCAGGTAAAATCTGAAGTAAGGAATCTGGCTTTTCTAGGTCTTAGAAACATTAAATGGTCACTCTGGATTTAGAGAATTCTGAAAAGTATGAAGATATATATCATACAGTACTTTCATTTCATGTTGTTAAACCCACTGAATGAATAATGTGCCTTTTAAAATATTATCCATCATTAAAAATCTTATTTTAACTTCTGAACCGTACATAATATTAATTGTAAAATGGAAACAAAACAATATATGTGTGCTTGGTCTGGATTTGTCTCCAACACATTATAGGGTATATATATTCATGGTTAAACGTTGATACTTATAAATACCTTCTGTTTCTAAAATTTACTCTACTTTTTTTTATCCTGAAAATAGTTAAGAGAAAATGTGTTATTTTTATTAAGTGTTGGCAAGTTTCAAATGATGTCCAAAATTCGAAATGTAATCGTTGTTGCATTCATAAGTCAAAGTGAATTGTTCTATTTCCCATGTTTCCATTTTGTTTGGTTTGATTTTGATTTTTGAGTGTACTGTTTTATACCTTTTGCAATATGTGTAGTTAGTTGGTAAGAAATGCTGACCTAGTTCCTATATAAATAGTAAGGTACCAATTTGAATGTTCTTGGAACATGTGCAAAACCTGCTGTTTCTCTTGAGGATTCTGCTGAACATTAAGCAGTCACTATTCAATTATATGAGCTGTATTGTGGAACACAGTTCCAACAATTTCAAATTTTAATTTCTTCTCTTTATGGCCACACATTTCACTCCATTTCCAACTGGGAATGTGGATACTCTTCCTGTTTCTATGCCTCTGTTTATGATGCTCTAGGCCAGTTGTGAAAAGGTGAATACAATCTCCTTTATGCCTTAATGTGACAGAACCAGTGCTTTCTCCCCCTTTCAATGATCTCATCTTAAGGTGCTTGATTAATGCTTTCAATCGTCCCTCAGGTCTAGGGTGCCTCACCCAGGTAGCCATTTGTCACATGTGAGCCTGGAAAGTGAGTGTTGATGGATTATCACAGTTGAATTCAAAACAGACCTGTGTTAGCTGATCCCAGCCGAGACAGTAAGTAGGGAATTGCAATTGGATTCAAGGCTTCCTGAGCTAGGGAGGAGAAACAGCCAGGCATGTATTTAGGTCAGAGCGTCATCTTTCTCTCAGTACCATAGGTATACAGTTTTGTTTGCTGCCCCCACTTGCACTGATTGAAGTATTTTTGTGTTAGTGGGTTACGATTAATATTACAGAATTAAAGCTATACCAGATGTTTGAGTATCTTTATTGCTGTAAATGTTTTTTTCAGCATCACAGTGCGTGAATTGGAAACATGCTGGGCCAATTGGCAACCAGACCAGAATCTCCAAAACCTGCTAGTGATCTAGAGGTTAAGAAAATAGAATATTATGTTAAGCAAATATCTTATTATGATTTACAGCAGTGAAACAGAGTTACCGTAGGTGACTTTACATTGGGGCCAGGTTCTTCTATCTTTGCACACAGTAAAACAAAGAACAAAATGTGTTATGCATTCATGACATTGACACAGTGATAAGTTGCCAACTTGGTATTCTCTGTACCCTGGACAGCTTTACCCTGGTGAATTCTGAAGTGATTTTGACATCCATGAATAGGAAACAGTTTCTTTAGATATGTTCTATTGTAACTCACAACAATTCTAGGTTTCAGACTCTTATATCATTGCCCGTTTGTTTACTTTCATCTTTTTTTTAATTATGAAGTAAACCTGCATTTTTCTCTATTTCATTACACAGATGCTGTGCCTTATTTCCTAAGGTTGTTACACTCACCACATCAAAATGTCTGTGAACAAGCAGTCTGGGCTCTTGGAAACATAATAGGTGTGTATCAAAACATTAGTCTTATTTATGAGCCGCAATGTTTTCTGCAACTTGTTCCTATTATAGGAACATTTTAAAACGAAGGAAGAGTGATGTATTAAATGTAGCACCATAATAATTTCAAAGATTGTATTAATCATTGACAGTTGATAAAGAATATATAGTTGTTTTCCTTCAACAATCAGTCTGGATTCTTTTATATCCTGGAAGTGACTGAAAATCTGGTAGCTTTAATACATGAGAATTCTAAAGTAGTTGCAGCATGGCTCAGGGGAAGTAAATATTGCAAATCAAACATTGGGTCTGACTATGTCTTGTCATGTGGTACAGATTAACATTATACTACTACAAGTACATTTGCTCCTAACAAAATATTCCCCTTCTTTCTCTCCCTTCAGGTGATGGTCCCCAGTGTAGAGACTATGTAATTAGTCTAGGAGTCATAAAACCTCTCCTCTCCTTTATTAATCCTTCTATTCCAATCAGCTTTTTAAGGAATGTCACATGGGTAATTGTCAATCTCTGCCGAAATAAAGATCCTCCTCCACCAGCAGAAACTATTCAAGAGGTGGGTTTACTTCAATATCTGAGCTTGCCAATCGAGTTATTTTGCTAAAGGCGTATGAAAATTACACTGAGAACAGAACATTCTTTTATCTTGAAAGCAGACTTTAAATTGTTAGCATTGGTTTAAATAGTTTTTTGCTCCTTCTGTCTTTCCACTACAGCTGCCACTTACTTTTACAAAGCCCCCTTTTAGAACAGCAAAGAATAGTAAACAAGGACTTCATAATTACAATAAGGCTTAACTGTGATGGGACACCTCTACTTTCCTTCCATGCGAAACTGGAATACTTCGGTAGTCTGCTTGTGAAGCTCCTACTTGTAAACAATTATAGTACTAGAGTGTAATTGTTGTGAACATGTTGATTTGTAGACCAAAATCATCTTTTCTGGATGTATATGGGTACCACTGTGCTGCTGGCCCATGCTCACAACTCACATTTTATTTCACAGTAAATCTGAAGATGATTTACTGAGTAGTTAATAAAAACAACACAAATGATTCCAGATTAATCTAGAATCACAAGCCAAGTCTAGACATATTGTACTTCTAATTCAGTGGTTTGCAAACTAGAAGATAGCAAAGCTTAAGACAAAACTGAAAAGAGGTAAAGGAGCTATATGGAAAGTATTCAGTTTGCTGAATATGTGTTCTGCATGATGAGTTGTACACAGATGCAATGGCATAATTAAATTTTTACCAGTAGGCTATCAGTAGATTATCATACGCTGGGTTAGCTATTCACATTCCATACTGCTGATACAAATCATGGCATTATTTAATGATTTAATGTTTCTGTTTGTGGCAAATTAATCTGCACTTTGTTTTAGTACATAACCTATAACAAGATTACTTTGTTTCTCATGCAGCTGTTGCCAGCTTTGGGTGTACTAATACAACACAATGATACAAATGTAAGTACATATAAAATTTGCACTTTTCAAGTCGAAATATGCCTTCTGCATCTACATATTTTACAACCACATGTTCTCTCAGATTCTAGTTGACACAGTGTGGGCGCTGTCTTATTTGACTGATGGAGGTAATGAACAAATACAGATGGTGATAGATTCTGGTGTAGTACCTCATCTAATTCCTCTTCTGAGTTGCCAAGAGGTCAAAGTTCAGGTGAGAGAAAAAAACATGCATGTAAGTGAACTATTGCATCATAAGGTAGACAGTTGAGATTGCTGGTGCTTTGTATAAGATAATATTAACTTGTGCCAACTTTTAATAGTACAATGGATAATTTGCTGCACAAAATAGTATCATCCGTTAGCTGAATTGGTTTTGCGTGATTGGCTGATAACGTGTGTCTAAAAAAAGTCATCATTGCCTCTGCAAAAAGATCTAAAGGATCAATCAGACAATTCTGAATTTACAGTTCATATTAAGGCTTCCAATGTTATGTTTATTTTAGATATTTGGAGTCCTTGATTTCTGTGGTAGTACTGCTTCATCAGGTTAAATTGCAATTAATTTAGTCTCCTGAAACATAGTTTGAAAAAAATCAGCAAAGCGATAACAGGATAATACAATGGTGTGGGGGGTGGTTACAGAAGAAACTGTATCGTTCATCTATTATATGAATCTATTGTTTGTTTTGAAACGTTAAGAAATATTAGCTCTGAGAAGCAATATGACCTCAAAGAATGGATTATTGCAGACAGAATTTTACAAAAATTAATATCATAAGTAATCAAATTAGGTTTTTTATCATGGCATAGTGTTTAACTCTGAATTAAACTTCTCTATCTAAATGGAACAATAACTCGGGAAATAAAACGATTGAATGTTTTCAAAGGCTGAAGCAATTTGATTTGTATGAATCATTTAAATTTTACTTCTTTCACAGACGGCTGCACTGAGAGCTGTGGGTAATATAGTAACTGGAACTGATGAACAAACACAAATTATATTGAACTGTGACGTGCTCTCCCACTTTCCAAATCTACTAACCCACCCAAAAGAAAAGATAAACAAGGTAGCGTTTTGTTCATAGGAGTTTCAGGTTTAATTTTTTTGGGGTTCTGATAATATTCCTGCATTGATTCTTTCCCCCTGAATGCTCTTTAAAATGGTTTACTTCTGTTTATATTGCAACTTATACCAAGAAAGTGTATGTAATGGATAATTGTACTTTAATTTCTATAATTGTTCCTTTCTGATATTCTAAGTAATGTCCTTGGTTAAAGCTGCTGGTGGTGCAGTGATTATTTAATATAGATTAAATATAAAAGCAGCTGACTAATGCTTCTGTCTTCTTCAATGTATTCTGTAGGAGGCAGTGTGGTTCCTTTCAAATGTCACAGCTGGAAACCAGCAGCAGGTACAATCTGTAATAGATGCTGGTCTCATTCCAATGATTGTCCATCATCTCACCAAAGTAAGTACAATATGTGCTTTCTATAATACGGTTAATTGATGGTCACATAGTTTTTACTTGCTATAAGTGTTGCATTAAGTTTTCTTTTAAATTGGCTCTCTGCCCTGTTAAATTTAGGAAAGTGGAAACTAAAATAAGCTGCACCTACTGATTCACTTTTATTATCCTTTCAATAGCATTTGCTGAACATTCATTATCAAATTAGACTGTAGTATATTTCTGAAGAGTCCTATTTCTGTAGATTGACTGTTCTCTGAATTTTACAGCTCTTATCCCACTGCCAAAATAACCCTAATATGTTATTGACACTGTTGTATAATAATCCTAAACTACTACAACACAGAAAAAACTTTTGAACAAAACATTAAAAAAGTTTTATCTACTCAGTCATGATACTTATATTGTCCACATCTTTCTATTTTCATTTTCTACCAGTTTCTTGGTTTCTATATTCTTATGGCTCCATTATGGACAGGAAACACCACTATGGAGGTTGATAGTTTTCTATCAATCTATTATTCATATTACTATATCGTTTGGTTTAGAATGTTAGGAAATATTTGTTTTTAGACCACTTCTGGGTTTTTAAATGTTTCTTACATTTTTCTAGTTCTCAATTTAGCACTTAAAAATAACTTTCTAAAAGTGATTCTTATTTGCTCAATACCAGCTTTCAGTTTAGTCTTGCAGCTAAGGAAAACCTAAGATCACCAGTGAGAGGTCTGTATTATAGGGGTACTGGATCAATCACTGACACTATTTTACCAGGAAACAAGTATCCTCCTTTGAAACTGCCCCCTAAAAGAACACGTGTATGTAAAGTGATAAAGTGATGTTTCTTTAATTGTACAATAACGAGAAACTAAACTATAATAACGGGACACTAATAACTAATATGTTGAATTTTTGAATGATCTTTTAGGGAGATTTTGGGACCCAGAAGGAAGCTGCCTGGGCTATCAGTAACTTGACTATCAGTGGGAAGAAAGAACAGGTAAATAATAGTTGTAAAAGTCACTTATTGGGAAACTTGAAATCAATTGGCAACCAATGTTTGTAGTTGTGTGCATGTTATTTTCCATTTTTTTCCAAATCAAATATAATGATAATTTTTGTTGAATATTCTATGAAATGGTTGGTTTACCTCTTAATCTATTTTGTTCCATTCCCTGGCTGAACAGTCTTAAAAGATATCTACTGAGATCTCGGCCAATATTTCTGTAACTGGCTACCAGAAGCTGCACAACAGAAGTTGAGCTTAAAACTTGTCCTGTGGGTTTTCCTTCTTCCAACTGAGAATTTGCAGGCTACATATTGAATTTACCCCAAGATAAGATTGGGAATTTCAATTAAAGCTCTTGAAAGCATGGAAATCTTTTAACACTTGTTTATGAATTTGATCTTAGAATTGTTTCAGATTGCAAGGTAAGGCAAACTTTGAATTGAAAAAAAATCGTTTTTTGAAGGATGTCAAATATTCATGTAGAATCTGACAAGAGTATTGTTCTGATTTATCGCATCAACTTGGTTATCTTGTGAATTGTTAAATACTATAAAAATTTAATTAGAATTATAAAGGATTCAAATTAAATTGATGCTATAATACATAAATATGTTTGAATATTAAAAGTGATATTGTACTGTCCTTTCTATTTCAGGTTGAATATCTTGTACAGCAGAATGTCATCCCTCCTTTCTGTAAACTGCTTGGCGTGAAGGATCCTCAGGTCATACAAGTTGTTCTCGATGGCCTCAATAACATTTTGAAAGTGGCTGGCTCTGACACAAATACACTAGTTGAAATGATAGAGGAATGCGGAGGTAATAAATTGAGATATTTTGCATTGCTTCTGAAGAACTTTAATCGACCTTGTGTTGGCATCTCTGAAATTATCACTTAACACTTCTGAACTTTCCAGGTCTTGAAAAAATTGAAGCCCTACAACAGCATGAAAATGAGGATATCTACAAATTAGCATATGAGATTATAGACCATTATTTTTGTGGCGATGAGGTAAGAATATTTATCAACAACTGTATACTCTAAATAACACAGTATTTATTTAAAGTTACTTTAACTTAATTGTTAATGAGATTATATGTGTAAGGTTCGTATAAATGTTAATTTGAGCAATACTGTTATTGCTGTTTTGGTATTTTATTAAATTGTGAGCAGAACTATATTTTGCAATGTAGCAATGTCTGTTTTCATAAACCTGAAAGCCTTATAGAAAGTTCTGTGCCAATGTTTTTTTAAAGAAACAATTTTCAATTTGCATCCTTTATTTCTGTAATTCTGTATTTTGGAAGGCAGGCATATTTTTGTTTGTAAAATATTTTGAGTGCCCATAACATAATTAGGTCTACATCCTTGAGATCTAGTGCTTGACATACATTGTTGACCCCTCAATTATTAACTGGTGATGTTCCATATATCTTACCCGGTATTAATGATGATTAAGCACATTTGATTCAATTTGGACACACTATTTCAACAAAAGGTTCAGAGGAAAATCAACTGATAAAAAGATCCAATAGTCAATCATAATTCTTTGAACTTGCATTGTGAAGGGTTATATGTAGACACAGCAGATGAAGAACTAGTATTGTTCGAAAATATTCATTTTCTGTCTTTTTGTTAACATGTTTCTGCTGTTAAAACTGCGATTCTGCTTTACTTGTGTTGTGACAGATTGATGAAGATCCCAGTCTTATTCCTGAAACCACGCCAAGTGGAACTTTCAACTTTGATCCAACTGCAGACCTTCAGACAAAGGAGTTTAACTTTTAAATATAAGTCTTATGCACATTCACTTTGAAGGTATAACAATGCAGAGGGTTATTAGTCGCCTTGTATAAATCAAATTAATGTTTTTGTAAAAATGTAAAGAAGACGTAGAATACTGAGTTACAAAAAAATGAGTGCCAATGTGTGCACGCCAGATTGATCTTCCAGTTGGAAAGAAAAAAAAGCTGCTTTATATCACAGGTTACCAACAGAAGATTTGCTGTCCTTTGCTGTGTTTTTTTTCTCCATTAACTGCTGTGGTGCAATTACTGTGGCATATCCAAAACTTTATGCTGAAAATTTTCCGGCTGCCATTTTTTTTTAAAGTGAAGCTATACCTTGATGTTTATTGAAGATGAAACAGGGGTATTGCTAGTGTAGAAAATTTACAGTCCCATAATTTTTCTTTTCTTGTAAATTTGTTATAGTGAAAGCCATAGTACATACTATGTAGCTCCTGTGTCTAACCTATGTCTCTATTACTGAGACTGGCAAAACCTTGAGGAAAAGCCTAATACCATGTTGGTTTTGTGACTGTATATAGTCATAGGAGGTTGGAATTATTTGTTTTCTGAGGAGTTGGTCCAGATTAATCCACAGTATCACACACATACACACACTACTCTTAGCATTTTCTGTGACCACTATGCTAATAATTTTAACATCTTTGGAAGTTCTTCGTGAACATAACTGTGCACAATTTATTCCACTTTATATTGAAGAGTGTATCTTAAAGTTGCTGAAACAACTGTTTTCGGTGACCATACACCTCTGAGGATTCAGAGATACTTTAAATGGTCAACAAAGCTACAGTATGAATTTGAAGTTATGATTTTTGGAAATTGTTTTGAAGATAGCAAAAATAATATAAATGAAATGTGAGCTGCATTAATATTCAGACATGAAACTACCATTTCCTAGAAATTCAGTATATTCAAACTACTGCCTAATAAGACTCCCTTCATAACACATTTTGCCACTGACTGAAATGCACTATGGTATTTATAAGTAACTTTTCTTCTGGTGTACATTTTAGCAATCTGTTTAGACAGGTGCAGACAGCACTGAACTGTCCACAGCCATTTTGAGCTTAGATGTATTGCTGCATGAAATTGATGGCATATATTAAGAACTACCCACATACAGTATAACATTTTTTATATGAGATGCCTAAATTCACTTTTAATAATTAAAGGTTGTCATCAACATTTATCTGCACAAATGGGGGGTTAGCTGCTGCCACATAGTTATGATTTGAAAAGTCTGATTAATGTGGTTGAATTTTTGTATTTCCACGCAATATAAAAAAGGAAGCAGTTTAAAATTCAGTTAATGTTTTGCTTGGCAATATAAAACTAAATTAAGTTTTTCAGCAAAAAAGTAAATTAAACGTATCACTGCAGTTTGCCACTTTTATTTTAGCCACTTTAAAGAGTTCAGAGTGTTTTACCTTTGAGCAGCAATTTTTTTGTCAATATTTTGTTGAGATTTTCACACTTACACGAGCATAAAAGGAACCACATTTACACCACAGCTGTAAATTTAAGTAGTGTTTAACTTGCTAGTGTTCAGTTAGAAGATAGAGATATCAACCCATATTTTCAAAGCTATATGCCCAGCTCTGTTAATTCAAACTTTTCCAGTAAAAATCAACATCAGGATTTCATGCCACAGGTTTCTGTTCTTCGCCCCTGGTTTCTTGGTCTGATATTGGCAAGAACCCATGGTCAAAGAGTGAAGATCAGCAACATGAGTACACAAACCGCACATTCCTGAAATTGCTCTCCACTCCTAAGCGTGAATATTTTAAACGTGATTGGTGCTGGGATGGTAACTTTTAATAGGTGGGTGTCTTTAGCTCTTATTTAGATGTCAAATTTCTTCAGTTGTTGGACATTGCTTATTTAATTCAAAGCTGACTTGCAAGAAATAAGCAAGTGTAAACTGTGCAGTCAGTTGATCTTAGCTTGGAGTTAAAAACTCCCACTTTCTGATGCCAATATAAAGTTGAGTGCAAATCACAGCAGCTTGGACAGGAATGGAAACGACTGGTATTGTGTAGTGGTATGAGATTCAAAATGAACATACTATGATGCAGTTTGAAACCTGCATAAAAAACAATTCAAATAAATTTCATGTCTTGAAGTCTCATTAGCATGTGTGTTAAATTGCTGAGGAACTTTCAACTGCTGTATGTTTTTTAAATTGTACGGCCTAAATCACGCTGGTGTAAGTCTCAGTTGAATCCCTAGTCACATTTGTTTCTCAATTATTTTCCTGCCCCTCAAAAAAAAGCTATAGCTGCAGCAGAGATAGGTATAAATGTTGCAAGACTACATTGGGTTCAGATCACTGTGTTCTAAACTAAATCAGGTAGCAAATTTATCTTCTCTGAAATATGGCCCCAAATCCATCCAAACTTATGGGATGAACGGCTTCTCTGTCCTTTGACTGTGAAATAAATTTGAGCAATCTCAACCCAATTCCTAATGCAGCACAAAATTGCTCCTAATTCAACAATAAATTGGCATCTAATATGATCTGAAGTTGTGGCTACAAATAAGCACTTCTATGTATCTAACTGTGCTGCATCTGATCTGAAATGCTTGATGCTGACTCTTGATATGTTGTGGTAGCATCCCTTATTTTGATCAGCACAATTCACTGGGGAAGAGGGGAACAAAATGCAGGGTACAATCTAAACAACAGATCATAAGATGGTATCAATGTGGGTTTTATAAAAGTATTTTTAGTTTTCTCCTAAAGTTGGCTCCTTAGATTTTAGGTTTGCAAAAAGCTGGATACCATGTTATCTGTTCCAAAAATCCACTTTCTTACATTTTCATTAGAATCAAGTTGCAGATCATTGAAAATAAAATTGTTTAAACTTGTTTTTTTTTGTGGTTCACTTTGTGTCGATACATTTTTTTGCATTTATTAATTTCTTCCTATTCAGCCAAAATAAATGTTTTGATTTGATCATAAATATATGCTATTCTGTTCAAGGTTTGACTTGACATTGGTAGAAATTGCCACAACAGTGTCTCTCCCTTGCTGAGGGATGTTCAGAAGTTTTATAGTGCAATTTAACAGCAGTTTTTCTCAACAAAGGCCAACATGAGATCATTTAGTTCGGAAAATATAAGTTTCAGTGACAAGTGTAATTATTTGACTGCTGTGTTTGATGGTGAATCTAGCCTCCAATTATTGAACCTCTTTGTGCAATTGGATTGCCGCATTTTACCTGCAAAACACACAGTCAATTTACATCACAGCACAGTATATTCTTAAGCGCATTGAGAATCTTGAAGACTTGACGAGGCTCTATATCAAATGCAAGCATTATTTTCAAAAGAAGTATTGCTGTGAAATGGAGATTTTGAACAAGGAGCGATGTGCTAAATTTGATCCAACAGTGCAGCACACACTAGGAAATATCAGCATAGTCCATACAGACTCACAATTACTGACCTGAGGCTTGAACCCATAACTTTCTGATGAGAGTGGTACCAACTGAGCTGCCTGACCTGATGGTCATTTAAAATTCTGAAGAAGCACAAAGCAGTAAATAGAGTAAAACCATTTCTTCTGGAAAATTGGTGATGAGCAGAGTCTCGGAATTGTTCAAATCCTTGATCTTAGAAGGATTTTCTTCACAGAGTTGTTCGGGTGTAGAATTTGTAACTGCAAGTGTCCATTGATGCTGAGTCAACAGTTATGCAAATGAACTGGATAAAAGCCAGAAATCCAAGCATTAAGAGATGAGGAAAGAGTGAGAATGTAGGAATAATAAAAAGGTAACTTAGAAAAGGAGTGCCACAAACAGGAGGCCAATGGCTGCAGCCTATGCTGAAATTTCTGAATGTAGAAAGTGGCTTGCATTTAAATAACCATTATTTAAAAACCCACTGAAAAGATTATATACTGTATCTCAAATGACCAATAAGCAAAATGAATTTGTAACCTTGATGTATAGAATGATCCTGATAAATGATCTGAAAATATAAATTTTATTCCTAGATTTAAATATGATAAGCAAACAAGGCATTTTCTGTGTGCTTTATTCGGTACAGTAACATCGGGGAATAGTCTTAAATGTTTAGTTTTAATATTTAAAAGGCAGTTTTATATATGTGATAATTTGGTACCATAATATTTCATTCAGTTTACGACAAATTGTTTAGTTATAGGTACACTTTCTTAGAACTTTTCTTAGACCCAGCCAATGTGTTGGGGAGCAGGAAAGTAAAGTATAAATTGACACTTGTACAATTACTGCTGAAATCCCTACAACAACAGATTATATGTAGCGTCTTTCACGTTGGGAGGATGAACCAAGGCGCTGAAATATCATTTTGTTTGCAGCAGTATAAATAGAGCATTAAAAAACTCAAATTTACACATGCTGAATATACTATTCATAATTACGGATTTAAAAAAATAAATAGCAATGATAAACCACATCAGAGTTATCTATAAATAAATCAGTTTAAAGGCAATTTGTCGCTAATCTAAAAATGCGTTCTGCTGCATACCAGAAAAAGACTCCACAAACATCGCCCTTGTTGAAAGCAATGAATTGGCATAGAGCCAAGGGAAGTTCCCAGGCCATTTTTATCCATGGAACTGGTGGCGTCTTTCACACTTTTTCAAAAAAAAGCTTACATCTATCAGTGTTTCGAAACGACAGCAACTGAAAATAACCTTTAGTATGTAATAGTACTGTGTGGCTGCCGACTGATGTACCGTGTCTGTGTCTGACCACTTATATATAATATATATATATATATTTACAAACAGTATATACTGTATATATATTATTTATATATATATATATATATCCCTCCTCAAAAGTGCTGATGCAACAGTTCTTGAATCGTGCAGTTCAAAAAAGAGAGAAACCACATAACTCGGCCATTCAGTCAAGAGATCACTCACTCATCACAAGACGTCTTGACAATAAGATGACTTCTGTTGGGAAAGCATTTAGCACGCTCACCCACCAAGTAATAAACGTTTAAAACTCAACCACATCGGGCAAAAATGCAGATTTTTGTATTAGTACAGGTAGTAAAATCGTAACAGTAGTCGTAACAATAGAACTAAAATAAATTATCTGAGCGTTCAGCTGAAACAAGAAGAAATAAATTGGGGGAGGGAGTGAACGCGTTTTGACAAAATGTAAACTAATTCTGTGCAGATCGAATGATGGCCAAGCTGACGTGAGGAGTAGTGCTGGTAACATTAAATAGGTTGTGTTTTAATGGGCGGTGTTACCCAGATCTTTGACGTCTGACTGGACTGTAAGGACACTTGTGAACTTTCCAAGAAGAAACAATGAACGCTCTTTCCATCAAGGTGAGTGAGGTGGGCTCTCTCTCTCTCTCACTGTCTCTCTCCCCCCCAAAAAAAACAACAACTATTGTTGGTTCAGACAAGCATCAAATGGCTCGAATAAAAGACTTTTAACGAATCACTGCACCCACTGCACTTTGGTCTGACAGAGTAATCTCCATTCAACGGCTTTGGTTTTGACGAAAATGATTCCTGACATGTCCACATGGGTTGGGAGTTTGAAGTGCAATGGTTCCAGGAGCTCAGGTTGACAACAGAACACAGCAAGTGGGCAGTGGGGACTCGCTGGTTCCAACGCTGTTACAGACCCAGTAAGGAATTTATAAATGTTAATATTAAAAAAAGTTAATCCAAAGCAAATGAGTGTGGTGTGTTAGTTGGATTTTTTTCTTAAAAAGAAACTCTGAAAGGATTTCCCAGTTTGCATTTACTCTGTTTAGGGCGACAGTTCAAATCGAGTCAGCCCTTATTTTTAGAGGAACTGTACTTGCTCATAATTAACTTGCCACTTCCAAGTTTTGTTGTGTAGTTGTTGGGAGCGATTCTCCTTGTTTATTAAAATATCATGAGGTTTCAGGTTAAGTGGAGGTTCTCAACATATGCTCAGTTGATGTGCTCTCCTGAATTCATGAATGCCTCTGGTTCATTCAGTGCTTTGGATTCCCTGGGTAACAATCCAAAGCAGACAAATACTGTACTTAATACCTTACTTCGGTACATACATTTACAGTGCAATACTGTTACTTAAGGAAAAATAAAGTATGGGAAAATGCTTTCAATGTAAAGTAGTTTTTCCTCTCTCATATAAATAAGCCAAAATAAACTCTGAATCGGACAATATTTTACTCTATTTTTCCACAAGGTCTCTCATTCCGATAGTCCCTTCCCGATCAGTGCTATTATATAATTATACTTTTTTTTAAAAAAAAGAATAATAGCTGATATGAGCTGATTGGCTGCTAATTTGAGGCATGACCCTAAATGAAAGGATGGAACAAAGTATCAATTTGTTTCTATCCAAATATTTTTGTGTAATTTTAAAAGCACTCAAGTGGAATGTGGAAAACTAATTTATATGAGAGTATTCCCAGAATTATCGTTTCCTTCAGTCTCTCTGGAACGATTGAGGCTCTTGGCAAGACAAGAAAGATTTTTCCCTAACATGCAGGATTTTCTTTTATTGTGAATTAAAACAATGAAATGTAGACTGGGAATACTTTGCAACGAAAGCACCACCATAAAGTATCTCTGCCTTTTAAAACGTTAAGCAGCTCAAATCAAGAACACTGCGTGATGCGAGTAAATGGCAATGGGTTTGCCAATTTGGATTCCATGGTTGACCCAAATAGCATTTGTTTCCAATGACTTTGTTTTGTGGTGCTAAAATATCTATATTTACATCTAGATCCAATGTGCTTAGCAATGGCACAGTAACTACATTTAAATGAATAATTATACTTGCTAGAATATATATATATATATATTAGCAAGCATATTTGCATTTTGATTTTAAATATTTATGTGTTATATCTTCTTGACAATCTAATAAAGATGCTCAGTTGAGCTGTGTTATCCTAAAGGCACATCTTAGAACTGAGATATTACAGGCAACATCAATGTCATAATCTTAAATGCTTTTTTAAAAATATAACCTCTACATAATTTGTCTCGGAGAGCTATTGCTGCCTGCCTCCATTAAATACTTTATACAAGAGCATCATTAACAGCTAGGAAATGTTGATCGTGCTCTCCAGTGATGTCAAGTCCTAACCACTGCCATGACTGATAATTGCACTCACAATCCTCACTGATGTTATAATTGGGTCGGGATTGACAATGGCCAGTGGGAGATCCTTGGTTACATCATGTTATATCATGTTACATCATTCCACCCAAAATTTCCACTCTTTAGTTCCCAAACACAAAACAAAGCCCCCCCCCCCCCACCCCCAAACAAGTGATGCAATAGACACCAATGAGTATTTCAGATATCTCTGTGAAAGATTCAGTTTGCGATTCAAGTAGAATATATTTTCGTTCATTCATTGATGGCAAATTCGTGGTCTGGCTTGGTCATCACAGATAAAAGGAGGCAACCCAGGGGAGCACAGCAAATCACAAGCATGAGGTGAGTCAGAAAATGGGACTTCGCATTCCAATGTATTTCTATTTGGGAAAATTAATCATCTAATTTCCTATTGGGCATTAAACTCATGTGCTTAATTCGCGTCTTTCACCCTACGGTTCATGGCAAAACAATCCATTATCAATCTCATCTGTTTTTTTTAATTCAAACCATCAGGAACTGGCGAATTCTATCCATGAGAGCTAGGTTTGGGAATAAGCAGATATATTAAAGGGCATGTCTATGAGGATCAAATTAGGACTACAAAACAACAACTTGCTCGTATATAAAAACCCTTCACTATATAAATGGGTCGATGCGAGTGTGGTATGCGCCACCATTAAATATTGGAACATTTAGGACATGGAAACTAAAATAAATATAAGTAATGCGAATGTTTCTTTCTAAAATATTGAATTAGTTTTGAGTGCTCATCACCTGAAAAGTATTTGTCTGATTTAGAATGGGATTGTTGTCAAAGGATTATTTTCTTATTTTGGATCAATGCATCTTCGATATTGGCTCTCGGTTTCTCTGTGTCTGATGAGTTTGGGTTTCTGGATGTCAGGTCAGGCATTTGTTCCTATTAGATTTACATCAGTCAGACGGTGCTTTTTTTTTTAAAAAAAAGTGTATTTAAGGAGATTTCCAAAAGATAATCTAGAGACTTGTTTTTGTAAATCCAAATTTCCACTTACATGTGATTTTTTGTGTGGAAAACATTTCCTACTAACATTTTCATCTTCTTCTGATCCGTGCTAGAGTAAACGAGAACTCAATGATTTCCCAAACTCCAGTCCTGTGCATGATTTTGGCCTTGACTTAATACAGCGGCCCCTGACAAGGTCTGTTTGTAGGGAGGGTGGCGAGAAGTGAATACTTTGATGAAAAACCTGTTATAACCTTAACATTCATGCAGGTTTGAGTTATGAGATTGATTATATTGTGCAGCTGCGACATCCATATAATTTGGTGTATAACATCTGATTTTGTTTTGTCATTTCTGACATTGTCATTTATTGCTAACTATATATTACTGTCTAAACAAACGTGTTTCCTGATTGTGGATACCAAGAGACTCGGAAGCTCACTATAATAGGATGTGTGGTCTTCCTAATCTTTAACATTACCAGCCTTTTCATTGAATATATAGTGTCACAACATTGTCAATTAAATCGTTGTGAATCGAATGTTCAAATACAAAAGTCGATAATAAACTCCATGGAGTCTCATGGAATGTAAGTTTATTTGTCAGATTAAATGATTCATTTATAGTAAAAAAATATTCAATTAAAGATGCTTTGCTTCTTCAAGGCAGATCGCCTCAGTTCTATCCTATTATGTCTTATCTGGTCGATATGAATGTTTATTGTCAACACACGCCATTTTTTTCTGAAAGCTTTCATGAATCGGTGTTTATTGTTTTTTTAAAGTGCATTTTAATAAATGTACAAATTTGAAGTCTGGAATAAACCAGAAACACAAACGCATTTGTATGAACTCGATCGTTCTACATCAGCCAAGGTATTAATTATCTCGATCATGAGTATCAAACGGAAATCGAATTAAATACAGTAAACGCTGTTGTCCTCCTTCTCACCATTTTCCATTGAACTATTGAAGTAGGAATGTGAGCCGTCCATTTTCCTTCTGTTTCTTCAACACATTTTGACTTGCTGGCATCCTCTCTCCAGGTGACATCAATTTAAGACGGACAACTATCTCATTGGGGACACTGCAGGGCTGACCCCAGGTGACATTGACTGTTGTTGGATGTAACTCCATCGAAATCGTCCCTTTTCCACTCAGAGTAAATTTGTAATTTTAAGGACGGGGCTGACATGCGTCTGAGTCAATTGGTTTGCTCAGCAGATGAGTGCCTACATGTGCAGACTGGAGATACATGTGTTGGTTAAGTGGCTACACCAGGAAGTCACTGACTTGGTTAGTGTAGTAATCGGCTTGTGTCATTGTGGATCTCTCAATGAAGATTGCAAAGGCGAGTCTTGGAACAAATCACTGGTCAGGTCTATAGCTTTCCTTTCTGTATTTCTCCCACTATTTACTTAACTTTTTTTTAATCGATCATTCTCTTCACCTTCCTCTGGTTAGAAGGGTTCAGCCAGAGCAAAGTCTCCCCCAATTTCATCCAGGTGACTCGGGTATTAAAATTCGATCCAATTAAAAGTCCAATCTTAGCGAGATGCGTTGATGTGGGTACTTAATTTTGGTGCAATGAAGCCTTCAGCATATTTTGATTTAATATATATGTATAACAATATTCAGAGACGTATGCTCTGCTTTAGATTATTTGTGGGAGTGAGTCCAATTCTGAACAGTATCCCTGCGGTTTTAGTCAGTGAGGATCTGGAATAAAGCCCATTTACTTTGAATACAGGCAGTAGCTGTGCATCCGGCAATAATTCTAAAGGAAATCTTGAGCATCAAAACACCTTATACACATGCGGCTTCCCTATGATAGAGACAAACCTCGTTTTCTCCAAGTGCTTGCAGTCTCTGGTTACTTGAAGGGAAACGTATCTATTGCTCAACCTCGGTTTTCTAGTGGATTTGGTCTCAGCAACAACAAAAAAGCGAATTAATCTCTCATCCTAGTATTCAACCTTCCTTACTCGCAGCTTCAAACAATACCACAAATGTAAGGATTGTATAGTCCTCCTATATCTCACCCCCCCACCCCCCACCCCCACACACACACACACACGCCCCATTACATTTCTTACTGTAATCTACAGATTATTAAACGGTGGCACGCAATGTTTGTTAGGTTTATATGCACAAGGCGCTTTCCTATATTACGAGGGAAAGATCCAGTTCACATCTGTGGGTCCCCAGTTTCCAAGCAATAACTAGCCTCTAACTAACAGCCAGGCGCGCCACTGCCCTTTCGCTTGTAGACCTTCTGCCAAGTGAAATCAAGAGAATGTAACACCAGCTGTGAGAACACTATATACCTTCCATCCACTTCAAACAATGCCAAACCCTTGATCCCCGGGGAACATTGTTTTTCAGAGAAGGGAGCCTTAAAGTAGTCCATCCCATGGCATTCGGGTCCTTTCATCTCCTGAAACCCCCCCCACTGTTTTGGTGCAGAAGATAGACTTCCTTCCTGAAGAAAGATACCGAGATCAATTTCCACTTTTAAGTCATTTTCATCTGCCTTGTAGGATATATATATATATATATATATTGCTATATATATATATATAGTCTATGACAGCCAAAATTTGATCTATTTTCAAATGTTTTTTTTATCGGACCTTGACTTTGATCCAACAAATTCCGTGAAGATACGATGATCCTTTTCCTCTTTGGAAATATCTTAGTTTATGGGCCGATTTTTTTAAAAATAAGAAAAAGGGTTTTTTAAGAACACGTTAAGATTGAATTTATTAAAACATTGCCTAGGTTTTTTTTTGCACTCTTTCTGTCAGCATCGATCATACTGGACATAAAATGATATCGATATGAACTATAACAAGTTGACTTCGTTTCCTTGCTAGTCTTCTCCCTCTTGTGGCAAGCATTCTTTCTGGGACCAGATGATAAACTCGTGGTGGTAAAATAAATTCGGTCCCACTCTTTATCCCAGCAGTATCTAGTTGACTGTATATATCAGTGATTTGCAAGAGTACTTACTGGTATTAAATGACTTCTCTCTTGAAAACAATACATTTTCAAATGTGTAAATGTACTCTACATTTCTGTGACTTAACTAGAATTAAGGATAAAGGGGGTGAGTACATATTTCATTGGTTTCCAGAACAATATTTGTGCCCAAAAGTTTCTCACAGGCAATAGCGAGATCGGATCCAGATATTTGTTTTTAAAGAAGAGATTTATTTTCTCAATCCAGCTTTCCTCACTTCAATCTTTCTGGTTATTTACTCTAATACGGTTTCTAGTTGTGGAGAGCGCCCACTTTATAATTTACATATTTGTGATTAAAGTGTAAAGTGTAAAGAATTGCAAGCAGCTACTAGAAGAGGATGGCTTTGGTTTGCCTGCAGTGCGGTTCACCAATTTGTCCATGAGCTTGAATTAAACACATGTTTAAACCAGTCTTCAAGAATGATTCGAGCAAAAATGATGAACTGGCATAAAGGCGGTCATATGGTTGTAATGAACGTTCTTTAGCTGTATTAGCTGTTAGCAAACGCGCCGCCAGCGCAATGTAATACTTTACATGAAACGTGTTTTGTACTATTTATATCGCAATACTTTCATAGCGAGAAACTGAAAGGATGTTCAGGTTTCGTGAACCATTCGATCCATCTGATAACTAGGTCTTAGAACAGAGATTTGTTTTGGTGTTGCTAATACAAGGCAGATTGGGGGCTTTGCAAACACAGGAATGTGTTAGCCATATTCAGCTGTGACTTCATGACCATGACTTCAAGGGAAACAGTGTTTTGTTTTTGTATATCTCTGTGGTTTAGGAACTTAGGACGCCTTTTCGACACTCCTACTTACAGTGCTGTGTGATTCCCTCAACAGAGAACCAAGTTAGACATTGACACACGTCCCACTTCCCAATCCCGCTCGCCACACATGGTTTTTATACTTCAATAAGCCAGTGTTCCTTCTGGGACACAACACACACACACACACACACACGCGCGCGAATCCTCTCAGTGTTATCTTTGCAGTGAATTTAAATTTAAATAACCTACTCAAAGCAATGTTGTGCACAAAACAAATGATTTCGAATCACGACTCCCATCAAAATAGCAAGATGCGAATTGAAAGTGACCAAATCATGACTAGAAATTTAATTGATGGGAATTTTCCAATTGTGATGATGACACCCGATTATATACTTCTCTAACAAATTAATCATTAATCTAACAAATTAATAGTTGGAAGTTAGCTTGGTCTACAGATCATTTCGTATTTGTTACAACTCACGATAATATCTCAGGTGCAGATTGCATTAACATGTGGTGGTTCTGCAGTTTAAAGGGAAATTGGGCGGAGCAGCTCTGTTCTGGGAAGCTGGATGTTTAAATGTGATTGCTCGATAACCAACAACACACAGGCAGGACAAACATAGGTACCTGTCATTACTGATTGCTACGGGGGGTGTTTCATTTACAGCTTTTAGAGATTTGCAGCAAATCGATTCCATTTTACCAGAGAGAACAAAAAATCACATTGTAAGACCTTGCCAGTGAAAGCAAACTCATCCTTGCCTCTGTCTGCCTGTCTGTTGGTGTGTGTATATGTGTTTTGGAAACCAATTCACAGCTTTCTGTTTCTATATCACTGCACCAGAAATGAATGTCGACGGTTCTCAAGAAAGTTGCAAAATATCACTCCACTTGTTTAACTTACCGAATGTAGGAAAGTGAATCGTCCCGCCTAATGTAAATGCTTCAGACATGGGCAGTGCGTATGGATCTCAAACTAAACTTCTGGTTAAAGGATTGCAATAGATTCAAAATTGTGTGTGTGTGTGTGTGAAAGTTTGCACAGGACACCAAACGTTTTTTTGCGGTTTAATTCGGTTTGAACAGCCACCTTTCCCAACCCAAAGCATACGCCCCAATCAGAGCAAATTCATATCCTCTAATCAATAAAGATACGTCAAAATCCTTACCTGTTCAAATAGAAAATGTCGGACCTTGAATATACTTTTTTTTAAAAAGAAAAATGTATTTGTTTTAATAAAAGGGGGGGGGAAAGTGTTTACAAAACTGGTTCATTTAAAGTAATTTACCGAATGTTTCGCCCACAAAATGTACAGTCCATTCACTTTACGGTATATTCTTTGAAGCGCTTTGAGACGTCTCGAAGACGTGACAAGGTGTGTATCGAGTTGCGAGGATTATTATCATTACGATTATAAATTAAGTAAAACTTTAAAGAAAAAGTAAACTCTCTAATTTCACCTTCAGCGGTGAAGCTTTCGGCCTCGCCTGGCCACTCCGTTGTCATCTCCAAACCAGTCACATTGACGTTTGAAATCGTGCCAAGTTAGAAACTTTATTTTCTTTTCGACACTTTCACCTGTGACTGTAAATCAATCATCGCTGAGCTCAAATCGGCGGTGGCTTACACAACACAGTCACTCCACTCCACAGTGCACCCCGCGCCTGAGGCGCTCTCCCTCCAGACTCTGTGCCAAATGTCAGTGTTTATTACTGTCTTTGTTTATTGGACGAATATTAAATTGTGATCGCAAATCAGGATAGAATTTTTTTTGTTCCATTTCCTCTCTTGGTGTGTGTGTGTGTGTGTGTGTGTGAGTAAGTCAAGCAGGCTTGCCTTCTGAATGTTAGGGCATCAGCGGTCCAAGCGTCCGTCTGGCTATCTTCTTCTATTTCCTACAGTTGCTTTATCTTATCTCAACCGCATTCCTTCTCCGCTCATCGAGAGAAACGTTTACATTATTAATCGCAATAGTTTTAAGATCAGCAAATTCACGGCACCGAACTCCCCCCCCCCCCCCCCCATTGTTCCGACTCGAGTGTGTTGCCTGTCACAGCATCATTCACAGTCAGTCCTGCAGCAACTCCCAACATTCATGTCTCACCACAAGCGTCTTACTCACACAAGTACTGTACCGAGCTATGAGTGTGTGGGACGCTGTGGTCTCATTACTAAGATGACTGAGTGTGTAACAATCTCTCTCTCTCTCTCTCTGTCTTTGTGAAACTCAAGTGTCTTCAACGCCCCCCCCCCCCCGCCCATTTTAATTCTCAAACAACGACTTCTCAGATGCTGGTGACACATGCCTTTAACACAGCAATGTGCGATTGGTGCGAAGCTTCCGGCCCTGTTCAGATAAGGCGTAAAATCCTTCGAATCGATCCACGAAATGCGAAATCCAGCCTTAATATACGAGATAAAAAGCAGCTGAATTTCAGATAAAGAAGAAAAAGGGAACATTCCTCAGGAACCTTGTCCCGGTTGACACAAAACCTTGTATTTACTGCATCTGTGCAATGAATTCCCTTTGTATCTCTGCCTTTATAATGGCACACTCGCTAATGACACTCACTGCTCCATGTCTCTTTACGAGATTTGAGCAAAGTAGGACATTCCTTGTACAATACAGCAACCCATTTCAGAACTGAAGCAAATGTGACTACATAAAAACAAAACTAAATTACGCCGTCTATCTGGTCTATATTTCTACAGACCAGATATATGTTCTATATTTGTACTTGGCTGATGAAAAACCTTTAGTTAGTGGGGGGTTTTAAAAAACACAATGTTTTACTTTCTTTTTTTCCCCCCTTGCCGTATTGCCCACTTCAATGACATTAAATTGAAATAAAATAAAAGTTTGTATTAATCCCGCAGTGAAGGTGTTTCCTGTCACTTACAATGATATATTAACAATAACAGAGACGCTGTTTAAATTCGGCAATGAGTGGGTCAGCACGAAACTTTCTCCACGGGGTTATTTAGAAGCTTTAACTGATATCACTATCAGTACCAACCTCCCTGGCAGATTGATTGCTCAGTTTATCTCTCGTTCTTGTCGTCTGCTCTTTAAAGTATACTTTTGAGAGGGAGAGAGAGAGAGAGAAGGGGGGGGAGGGAGGGAGAAAGGAACGCATATATTATATCACGGTCCACGGCTAACTGTGTGTAAATAATGGACGTGTTGATCATGATGGTCACATTGTAATCGGTCAGCCAGGGTCATGATAACTGCGGTAACTGTGACAGGGCGAGAGGTACAGAAAGATCTGACCTGATCGCGTTTAAATCGAGGCATCACTCCCTACTCTATCTAGTCTCTCGGTGTGGCTGACAAGGTTAGATTAACTCTTTATTCACGGGGTGGGGGGGTAGGGGTGGGGGGAGAGAAATAATAAAACGCCGTCACAGTACCATTCAGATAAAGAAGAAAAAAGGCACATTTCTCTGGAAGGTTTGTCTCGTTAGACAGAGTCTCGTATTTCTCTCGTTAACTCGTGCGATCGATACATTTTGCAGCTTTTTGGAACCAACCGCGTCAACCTCACCGAGCAACTCACACCACAGGTTAGTTACTACATCACAGCCAAATGAGCAGTTCAGTCTATCGGGAGTGGGGGAGACCTGTGGCTCAGTGGTTAGAGTACTCGCCTCGCAAGTGAGAGAACCGGGTTCGATTCCCGGCCGGCCAGGGCGAAACCTTGGCCGAGTTTAACTTACTCCACACGCTGCCTGATAATAAACCCCTCAATAAATAAATAAATTGGTCACTTCCAATCCACGGCTGTGTGGCGGGGACGCTGCTGTGCGCAATTTGGCACAAACATACGGTCAATTCACTTTACAGTATATTCTGTGAAGCGCTTTGAGACGTCTGGAAGACGTGATAACAAGCGTTAGTTATGTCACACGCCACGGTTATTTTTTATGAATCAGTTTATTCGTGGTTACATTTTCTCTCTCTCTCTCATATATATATGGTTATGTAAAAAAACCCGCCACAGCTGAAATACCTAAACTATATAAAGTATATTTGGCTATTGTTGACTGAAAAGACGAGGCCACTGTTTCTAAAGAGTTATTACACTTTTATTACATCTTTGAAATTGTGTTTTTTTTTACAAATCGACCCATTTCATTTATATAACATTTCTCTTTGATTTATACACAGAACGCTGGGTGGGTGCATCCAGTACCGCTGTTGTTTTTTCCGTTTAGTTTGCTGGTTTGTGCTGGATTTTTTTGTTGGTGGTTATTAGTTGACGCTACCAGGTTATATTTAGCTGTACGCTGGTTATCAGTGAGACTAGAATACGTATAGTGGTGTAACTAACCGATACTACTACTATATCAGGTTAGTAGCTTGTGCTGAAATTCATGTATGGGGGAGGTGCCTGAAGACTAAAAAAAAACACCAGCCAAGCAAAAACAAGATCAGGGTCGGGTCTTAGCCTGTGACTCACATAAGGCGAGTTGCTTTGAAATACCTCGGCGTTTAGCTTTCTGAAGTCAGCGCCTTCCCTCCCCCGGTGAGGCTGGGGTCGCTAGGCGGCTATTATTTCGGAACCAACAACACCTCGGGTCTGTGTGCACTATGTTACCAGTGCTGCCTGCGCCCTATATGGTTTGTAAGTTTTCAAACGTGAATCATCGGGTAAAAACAGCTCTGGTCCTGTCCTGCCGTGTCTGCAGTCATCGCTAAATGTTACACAGGATCAGGCAACGTATTGTCACTGGTATTGCAGACAGAGAGAGCACTGTGAGAAGGTTTGTTTTTTAAAAAAAAGGGAGAGTACCTATGCTCTCTCTCCCTCAGCAGTTCCAGGTCTTCAACTGGTCTACTCCTGGTCCTTCACTGATCCAGCCACAGCTTGCGACCACAAGTTGTCTGCTCTACAAATAAAATGCAAATCACAAAGCCCGCCCATATCCCCAACGAGGTGAATTTATGAGAGAAGCCAACACATTTAGCGGGATTTCTACCTGGCAACCTTCACAGCATTTTCTTTTCTCTCTCTCTCTGTGGGCGACATTTGCAAAGCTCCCGCCCCAATCATTTTTCACACATGTGTAAGTATTGTATTAACCTGAGGTCAGCTGTTGTTGATCACTGGCCATTGATCACCAATGACCTGCTGATTAATGGGACCCTTTCTTGCCGGGAAGTGTCGCTACAATGCGTTCAGCTGGGAGGGAAGGAGAGAATTATATCAGATTCACTCTCCCAATCACCAGACAGTGAACTCCCCTTTTTTTTAAAAAAATAAACTGCCAGGGTGTGTATATAGACGTATTGAGGTTGGGACTGTGCTACTGTACAATGCTCTACTATCCCATCCACATATTCTTCAGACTCACACCCTCAGCCAGCCCTGGTGACTCTGTACCTCTCTCTATACGCAGTCACTGCCTCTGGAACAGCAGCAACACCTGGGCTTGTGTAATTTAGTGTAGGAAGCGGGATCTGATTCAGGTTCAGACATTTCCCGACTTCCTGGGATGACACTCGCTTGGATTGGACTGGACTGAACCAGGCAAGGATTTTTTATCCAAGGTTTGGTGTATCAAAATAACGGGCGCACGTGAAGTTCTGAAGGAAATCTTACCTTGGTAAAAATCATGGCTGGTCCGATGTGGGTGGGGGTGTTAACTGAGGATTTGACCCTAAGGTTTTTTTTTTAAAAAATAGATTTTTTTTAAAAAAACATCTGTGGGTGCAAAGCTTGATCACGATGCTTGCTTCCATTTCCCGAGAACTGCTCTATATTCCCACAAAGTGATTTAGAGAAAACTCCTCAACATTTCATGGAGCAAGAGAGCAAGCGACAGGCAGCTGGTTCGATTGGTGGCCAATTTACTAGGTCGGTGGGTCTCTTAAAGACTAGGCAGAGTAATTCGAGTAGGGATTAGATTGGGCTGTCCTCGTACAAAATGGCAAAATAGTTCACAATTAGACCCACTTTGAATTACTTTCGTGTTTGAATGGAAGTGATGAGCAATTTACCAATTCGCAATCCTACTCTTCAATCGATTAGAAAGTTGATCATTGACTCTTTTCTCTCTCTGTATATATATATTAAAAAAAACACACCCAATAACTAGATTTCTCCCCAAAATTTATTTGGCGCAATTTTTAGTCTATTCTCGGGTCTGCCGTGTAATTTTTTTAAAAAAACGTTACTTCCTTTAACAACAACAACAAATTACATTTATCGAGCGCCTTTCACGTCGGGAGGACGTCCCAAGGCGCTGAACAGGAGGCGTGTGACCCGAGCTGAGAGGGGAGTGTTTGGGAAGGGGTGAAACACGAAGGGGAGGTAAAAGAGTTCGAGGGGGAACAAAAGGCACGATCGAAGAGGAAAGTCTTCAAACCGGCCTTGAAAGAGGAAAGGGAAGAGACGAAACGGAGGGATTGAGGGATGGCATTCCATCTTTAAGTTCCAACCCGGACCCAGTGTTTGTTCGCAAGCCAAGCAATTGTGGGGGGAGGGGAAACCCAACTGATAAAGGAGAGAGATCGAATCCACAGATTTCATTTACCAACGGAGTAATTTCCCTTCGTATCTTGTTCTCTCTCTCTCTTTCTCTCTCTCTCCCCCATTTCAAACCATTGCGACCTCACTTTCCCAGACCTGAAACGGGCACACCTGTAAATCATAAAACATCACAATTAGAATGGCGTTTTTTGTTCTGTACCTTGTCCCAGTTTTGCAACCCTACGACATGCGAGATCTGCAGCCCACTCCTCTCCCCCATTCCCCCCCCCCACCCCCCCCCACACCCCCCACACACCCCCCCTCCTCTCACACACACATTGCGAATCCGTGTTAATCTCACCCTGACTCTGGTCCTCCCTACTCTCACAGATTCTGGCGTTTTACATTATTGACGGAATGATCCTGCGCCTTTTAAAAAAAAAAAAAAATTGTGACTTATCAGGAAAAGCTTTACTCGGTCATTTACCACGACTACTGTGTGACAGACAGCGGCTGCAGTTGTTGGCACCCTTGTACCTCATGTCGCGTCGGAGTGTGAGACAAGGGGGTGGGGGGGGGAACAAACTAAAAAATAAAACTCGTTGCTTTGATATTCTTTTGAGATGGAGGCCATTGGAAGTGCGTTGACTGTTTTGCAGGCGGAAGATGAGAGATCCCACTGAAACTCTGTGCAGTCACCTCGGTTCACTGATAGCCACCCACCCACCAATCTTTTTTTTAAAAAAACACAATTTTTGTTCCCGCCCTTGAGGTTGTAACGGTGACCACTTGTGAGACAGACAGACAGACGGATAGAGACAGAGACAGAGACAGAGACAGACAGACAGTCAGATACCTTGAGTTAGATCGCATTCCCCTGCATTGCTCTGGATGATAGTGAATCTTACAGTAGAGCTGATACACCCTTCACTTGCATGGACGAGGCTTGTTGGTAATTTACTGACAAACCCGCCCCCCCCACACCCCAACTCTCCTACCCTACAGGGACCGACCAACAGGAGGCGCTAGAATAGCCCCTGACTCTGGGACTGCAAACTCCTCACGACATTTCAGTGTGAACACAAATGTCGGGCTGTGTTGACTTTGACATCCGTAAACTCAGGGCTCGCCTCCCCTCCTGGCCCGGGAAGTTGTTGGGAGATTAGCGGCAGCCTCACTAGAGCAGCATTGGCAATACTGGAGACACAGGGATATCTCAACTCCAGTATTTACGTGCTGCTAAAGCATTGCTGACACAGGCACAACAGGAATCTTCACAAGGCAAAGCTGGACTGACACACGTGTGTGTAGTTCTGTAGACATTCTTCCCGTCTCTTGTGGGTGGGAAACCTTTAGCACTCATGCGGCAGCTCAGTATGGTCTGTTATCTTCCAGTATATCTACAAACCATGATGTGCTGCTAGATCACCGCTAAGCAACGAACAAGACCTTTCTCTTCCCCTCTGATTTTGTTGTTGTTGTTGTTGGTTTATCCTATTCTCCAGAACGGCGAGCACGTTTTCTAGGTCCCTGAGTTTAAACGCCGCAGGCGAAACTTCAATGGATTAAACGGAGCTATTTCTTTTTCATTCCCCCCCAAAGATTGCTGTCTTCAGTACAGTAATGTCAATCCGGTTCACTAACTCACACCCCCCACCCACAGCTTTGAGGAGAAACTGTCGGGACGTGAGAAACTTTCATTTTGCTACGGTTTTCAATAAGTGTCTTTAAACGGGTGAGTGAGGATGGGTTTTATAGAAAAGGGAGTGAGAATAAAAACAAACAAGATGACCTGGTATTGGGGGGGGATAAATCAGACCATTATTTTTGGGGGGTTTCAATTTTTTCTCGTGTTCCCCCCACCCCTCCCTCGATTGCTTTTTCTCCTCGTATATCGATTGATGATCCAATCCCGTTTCCATCGAACTCGATTCGAGGGAGTTTCGTTCATATCGGGTGAAACTTAACAACCAGGTAAGTGTGGCAAGTTCCTCCCAAAGGCAGCTCTCTGACCGGCGGTCACAAACAACACCTAACTCCCAACCCGCAGAAATCACAGCGAATCAGTTCAGACACGTCGCCCCTTTCGCACAACAAGCATCACCGCATCAGACCCGATGTCTAGTTTTCTTTCTTTATATTACCTTTTTGTAAAACAAAAACCGCTATGACAGTCGCTTTCACAGGTGCCGAGTAAATGTCAACATGTAAACGGGTTGGGGGGGGGGGGGGGGCGTCTTTTTTTAAAAAGTATTGTATTCATTTCAATTGTATTCCCAGCAAGTTGCGAGTGAAATCATTCCAAGAGAAGACAATTCCCCTCGTTTGTTTGGGTCATTGTTTTTGCAATGGCATCTGGATTGTCGGGAAACTGAAGTAGATGGTAACATACGCGCGCACACACACACACACACACATATATATATATACACACACACAGATGAGTGTCCGAAACACTTCTAATTGTATCATTGAAACCAACAAGAAAGCGTCGCTTCAACACGACCTGGCGCTGGATGGATTGTCAGGCGTTGGCATTAAATGGGAGTTAAGAAAAAGCCGAATCCAGAATAACTGCCCCCATATTTGAAGTTCCTCTCAATCCTACCCCCCACAGACACATCACCCCCCCCCCCCCCCCCCCCACACACACACACACACACACGGCGGTTGGTCGACAGAGGCTGTTTATTTAAATACAACAGGCGTAAAGCAAAATAGTCGGGTCAACGTCTAGTTTATGTAAAGCACTTCCTTCCAATCCTGATCTGAAAAGCAATTTGCGACAATCACCGACCTCACTCGTTATCGTCCCACCCCCCGCCACCTTTACTCTCTGTACCCCCAATACATACCCTAACCTCCTCCCCACCAGACCTTTCTGTGCTCATTTCAACCAAGTTCTAGCTTGCAGACCTGGAGAGGAACCCTCGGTCATTGAGGGAATTGTCTTCCTTACCTTCTGCTCTCACTACTGTAATGCGACTTCCCGGTTTATTTGAATGTTATCTATATATAGATAGATAGATAGATAGATATCTAGAATATGGCTGCTGAAAACTGTACAACATTTCCTGTTTCTTAACGGCTGTCCAGTGACCCCTGCTGGAAAATGGTCTTATGTGGAACTGGGGTAAGAGAGAATTGGGCTGGCCCACCATACAGTAGCCTCCACAGACTCTTACTTGCCCCCTTGAGCAGAGGGTGAGAACTGCGTTAAAAATAAGTTGAGTAATTTCGAAACTCCTTCCCCCTCCTTGTTTCGTGTGCTGTGTGTGTGTTTGTGTCTTTAGAAGACGTGAACCTTACCCAATATGATAGTTAGCCGATGTAACGGCTTGGTTTCATTCAAGCCAAGGTGGGGGTTTGATGTGTTGGTGTCAAGATAATCCAGAAAACTATGAAAGAAAAACTGTGATGAAACCAGTATATTTCACTCCATTTCACATGGAACTTGATGGCAGCTACAAAGACCCAATTTTGCAAATGACCTTCTCAATTGAGTGATATGGATACTGAATCCCAAATTTTTGTCATGTTATAGGAACAGAATTGCATTGAAGCCAGGAGTAATTCTCTGAGAAACTACTTATTTGGGCTAAATGTTCAGGAAGTTGGGTGAAATTTTGCAAACAGATATTTCTGATTCACTTTGAATTTAAAAAAAATACAAGCTTATTCAAATGTTAAAAACAAAGTTTGATAAAAACTGCTAGGTTTTAATGGAAAGTGTGGCATGCATTGAATCTTTTGTAAATTGTGTGTGTGTGTGTGTGGTTGGGGGGTTGGGTGGAGAAAGGAAGGCCCATACCTGTCTGGAAGGAGGTGACTGCTTACAGGGTGATTGGTGTTCCTTCATTAATCCCACTTGATGGCACTGAAAAAGGCAGAATATTTTATCCCTGGCATTTGTTTTAAAAAAATATCTAATGCCTCCTAACAATGTTAGAGGGGGAAAATAGCAACCAAACAGCCAACGAGTTTCAAGCAGTTTAAGGCAAGGCTTTTGACTCAAATTAATTTGTTAAAACATTCAAATCTCAGGCCCCAAAGTCATTCGCTCCTTCAAGAAAACCGCTACGTGTAACATCCATATTTTAAATTCAACTTCCTTGTTATTTCACAACCTCCAAACCAACTAATCACCATTTAAAGTAGTTATATTAGGGTTCAGCAGAAGCTTTCTAATTATTTGGCTTGTGAAACTAATTAGAATGAGTATTTTAATACTGAAACTGTGGCCTTAAAAACAATTCCTGTAAAAGTCGATATCAAACTGAACTTACCAATCAAAATTAGAATTGCATCACTTTATGATTGAACTATTAGTTAAAATTAACATGAAGATGCAGCCATCCGCATTCAATGAAATATAATTGAAGCATTTAATTCTCAAATATGTCAATATTTAGCCTTTTTTGACAGTGTTTTCTGCTCCTAAATGCGGCCTGCAGTTACTTGGGCATAAAGTGCTAATTTTAAATACTGGTGAAAGTTTTTATATTAAATATATGGCCTTGTGAAGTAAAACTTGTGCTTGGCTATCAAAGTTCTTGACATTGCACAATTACAAAAAAAAGTGAAGATAATGCTCCTACTTCATCAATCTACATAAACTGTAAACTGACATGTAAATTCAACAGGTAGGGGGGAAATGCAACAAATGAGGCCATTTTACTGCCCCAACCTAACACTTGGTCATAACGTCAGCTTATGGTTTAGTCTTTCGAGATTTCGTTTCATTTTAATAGTTTTTTTCAATAAAACATGAAAAAACACAGCATCTCTTAAATTTAATTTTATTGATCCCCCGAGTTACATTTCAGCAATTTTTGGTAAATTCAATGTATTTAAAATACATATATAGAATTCAGATCTCAGTTTTCCCTGCCTACCAAACTCCACGTGAAATTGAGGTCAACTGACTATACAACACACCTGGTCAGAAAATACTCCAGTAGAATTCTTGGATAAAATATGATGCAGTCGAACAACATTATTTAATGCATGGGTTTGAGCTTTTGAGATACTCAACAGCTTATTTGAAGTATCAAAAAAATGGAGGCATAATTAATTTAAAACACAGTACAGTAGTTAGAAAAGGGAACATTTGTAATGTTTAGAATTTTTAAAAAGAGAAATGAAAGTACATCCATTATTGATAATTGTCTTAATTTGCAAGGAAAAAATATGTTCAGAACATAAAAAAATAGAAACGTGATTAAAAATTAATTTAACCCTTTGTTGCGATGTACAGTATCTATAGCTTACAGCTACATTTTGTCTCTTATGCCTAGACTTTCCAAACTAGTTCTGTAAGCTTTGTACAGTAAAAGTTTTTTAAACATTTTTTGCTGACTTAAGCAACCCACACACAGCATAACCTGCCATCTAATTTGGTTGGATCCCTTTCCAATACTGAAAACAGGTTTGAACTCAAGGTTTTGCTTGCCACAGCCTAATATAACCAGGTTGGTGGATTAAATTATATTGCAACCAAGTCCCGACTGAACAAGTTCGCTTCCTTCACTTAACCCCCCGCCCCCCCCCACCTCCTTCCACACCCTCCACCTCCTCTTTCAACTCATGGGACAACAACAAAAAACAGAAACAATTAAACAAACTGTCTTAACTATTTTTTTCTCCAAAAAGGAGGGGGAAGGGAACAATTCACTTTAGGCAACACAGGTATCTAAGAAATGAGTGAATAGGAACGAAAAGTATTGTGCAAAAAAAAAACATTTACAATGAAAAACTGTTGCAGCCCTGGTGTGTGTGGGTACATATTGTTTGCAATGCAAAACATTACCAATCGTCCTACAAATTGACATGTCAATTTTTTACAGGACTTCAGATGATTTTAGAGAGGGAGGGAGGGAAAGGGGTGTGTGGTGGTGGGGGAGGGAGGGGTGTGGGGGTAAATAAAAATATATATTTACCTGGTTAGCAGGCCAGTGTGTGCAGACTGTGGCTAGGTTTTTTTTAAATTATTATTATGTAATTAAAAAAAGAAAAAAAAACACCAACACCAGGGAACCCCCCCAAAAAAAAGATCCCACCCAACTAAACAATCGGCGACATCTTCAAATCCTTGTCCTTCTCCAAATAAACAATTCGCCGTCTTTTTTGTTGATTGAAACCAAACAAAAAGGTAATATAATATTTTGGTCACATACACACACACACACACAGCGACACACACACACAGAGAGAGAGAGACACACACACACACACAGACATGCACACACACACACACACACATACACTGCGTCATTTATTTTCAGCAGATCGCAATCGTAAATAACAAAACAAACCTCTCCCCCCCCCCCCCCCACTCACACACTCTCCCTCCCTCCTCCCCCCCCCCCCCCCCCACCCAGACACACAAACGTAACAAAAAACTTTTGCAAAACAATTTTACGAAATAAACTAGGGCGACCCTCGGGGCAAATAAAATTAAGAAACTAGATAGATTTGAAGGGGTGTTAGTGACGGCGGGGAGAGAGAGAGTGAGAGAGAGAGGAGAGAGGGAATGAGAGAAGGAGGGGGAGAAGAGAGAGAGGGGAGGGAGGGGGGGGGGGTATTTTTTCCTCCAAAAATAATAATAATAATACATTTTGATGTGTTGCGATTTTTTTTCCATTGGCAATTTCGATTGTAAAAGGAGTAAACGAAAAAAAGTTGAAAGGATCGGGGCAGTTCCAAACACACAAACACACACCACAAAAGCAAGAGAAAGAGAGAGAGAGAGAGAGGGAAAAAAAGAGACAGAAAAAAAGAAGGGGGGGGGGGGGGGGGAGAGAGAAAGAGAGAGAAAAAATCTCAATACTCCTTGTCACTTTCAAGTCACTTTCCCACGAAAACAAATTCATCCTGAATGTTTCTCTGTCTCTCTTTCTCTCTACCCTTCTTTCTGTTTCTCTCTCTCTCTCTCTTTTCCCCTTCCCTCCCTCCACATAACGATTTTTTTTGCAAAAAGAAATCGATTCGCAGTTCAGTTGCAATCGAAAAAAAAGGGGAGGGAGGGAGGGAGAGAGAGGGAAAGGGAGGAGGGAGGGGGGGGAATGGAAGGAAGAGAAAAAGAGAGAGAGAATACGCGCTGCTTTGGACAACTTGCCACCGGGATAAATTGGCTACTGATTGATACTTCCTTATTAACCCTTGTACACACAAATAAGGTGAAACATTCATTTCTCTTCCTCTCTCTCTCTCTCTGTGTGTCTCTTTATCTACATCTTTCTCTCTCTCTCTCTCTGTCTATCTCTTCTCCACCCCCCCCCCCCCCCCCCCCAATCTCCCTTTCTTTATCTCTCTCA